>JAKWIY010000009.1:0-49909 GCA_027704805.1 Solanum corneliomulleri | reverse complement strand
TTCTATCCTGGTGTCGGAACGTGACACTCCGATCCTCATATTCATTCTATCCTGGTACCGGAACGTGGCACCCGATCCTCATATTCTATCCTGGTGTCGGAACGTGACACTCCGATCCTCATATTCTATCCTGGTACCGGAACGTGGCACCCGATCCCCTAATTCATCAAGCCTTCTTTCACACTAAGGCATCCTCATTCTCATTATATAATTTATCAAGCCTTCTATCATACTAAGGCATCATCAATCTTATTATATAATGTATCAAGCGAATTAGGGTTCTTTCAAGATTTGGGATTCAATAACTTCGTTATGCTTGTTAATTAATCACAATCTCATAATCATAATCATCAAGCATACAATTTAAGCACATAGACAGGTTTACAACATCATCAATACATATCATACACTATCAAGAGTTCACTACGATTATCGTCACATAAAACATAACCTACCATAACCTACCTCCAACGAAGAATTGGAATCCACAAGAAATTTCCCAAGCTTGCTATTCTCCTCAACCAATTCGATCGATCTGCTCTCTCTCTTTCTGTTCTTTCTCTTTTGTTTTATTCAAACCCTCTTTCCTTTACCCTAATAATCATGTAATTAAGTGTGAAAAAGGACAATAAAACCCCACTAATTCACTTAAGGTTACCCCTTTTAACCCCTAAGTAATTAGACTTATTAATGTTACCCCTCAATCTTTATAATTAAGGAAAGAATAGTCAAAAACGACCCTTAAAACGTGTGGAGAAATCCTAAACTGTCTGGGACTGCGTGACCTGTGACGGACCGTCATATGGATCGGGTGCCACGTTCCGGTACCAGGATAGAATGAATATGAGGATCGGAGTGTCACGTTCCGACACCAGGATAGAATTAGAGGAGCGGAGTGTCACGTACCGACACAAGAGGAAGAAAGATAATGAATCTTGAAAGATAATGAATATACTCAATTTAATGAACTTAATTCCCAAATGGGTATGGTATTGAGGCTTGAGTCCTCATGTGTGAACTTGACGGAAATTGTTATGAAAAGTAATTGCTGTTGATACATGTTGAGTATTGTAGTTGATTTACAACATCATCAATACATATCATACACTATCAAGAGTTCACTACGATTATCGTAACATAAAACCATAACCTACCTCCACCGAAATTGGAATCCACAAGAAATTTCCCAAGCTTGCTATTCTCCTCAACCAATTCGATCGATCTGCTCTCTCTCTTTCTGTTCTTTCTCTTTTGTTTTATTCAAACCCCTTTCCTTTACCCTAATTAATCATGTAATTAAGTGTGAAAAAGGACAATAAAACCCCACTAATTCACTTAAGGTTACCCCTTTTAACCCCTAAGTAATTAGACTTATTAATGTTACCCCCCTCATCTTTATAATTAAGGAAAGAATAGTCAAAAACGACCCTTAAAAACGTGTGGAGAAATCCTAAACTGTCTGGGACTGCGTGACCTGTGACGGGCCGTCATACCTGCGACGGTCCGTCACGATGGCCGTCGCACCTGCCCAAAAATCCCACCGTCACCACGGACGCTGTGACGGTCCGTCCTGCACGTCCGTCATGGCGGTCAGAAACTCGTTTCTCTCGAACCAAATTCTCAAACGTTGAAGTGTTTTGCAACGGAAACTCACGACGGTTCGTCGTGGATGTGACGGAACGTCCTGCAGGTCCGTCACAATTTACAGAGAGTCGATTTTCAGTACCCGATTTTCAAACTCTAAGTGTCATGGGACGAAACATCCATGACGGGCCGTCGTGACAACGACGGTCCGTCACTACTTCCGTCGTCTCACCCAGTTTTTCCAGAATTTTAATCTGCTGCTCAAAACGACTAAACAGGTCGTTACAATATTTTTTTTTCAATTCATCAATATTTAATTCAGTAGCAATGACTGAGATTAGATTCATATATGAAATATTTTCCCCAACCACTATCCCATCACTTTTGTATCGATTGTATGTAACCTCACTCTCACATATTCTTGAATGCTTTAGCAATATCGTAATATTCATTACGAAAATTCAGAAAATTACCTTCAAGGAAATTAAGAATCTCGTTTCTGCAAAAAAAAAATTGGGACGATCACTGATGAAAAATTATAATTTAATTTAGTGTTTTATATTGGATAAAACTGTTGTTTGAAACACATAAGTTAATGCGTTTTTTGTGGGACTAAAAACTGTAGCGTATTAAAAATAGGATTTAATTTAAATTTCAGTTTTTAATCCCCCAAATCACGCAACAAACCGATAAAATGACATACTATATAATGTATCAGACGATTTTATTATGTATCCGAAACTTATTAAAAATAAGGAATTTTTTGTAAATTAAAAAAAAGTTGGGATAGAAAATAATTTATGTTTTTACACTATGTGGTTTACATAATTTTTACTAAAAGTAACGGTTGTAACAAAGTATCTTAAGCAGAAAGCATAAGAACTTTTAGGATTATATCTTTATACAGTTGAAGTCCGTACCCATCTTATTATGTATTTGGCATTACAGTTGTTTTCCACATTCTAATTGAATTTAGTGATAAATTGTATAGCACTTATTTTTGCTTCTTATTTAATTTATATTTTATAATTTTTGTTAAATGATTGGTTATTGAAGAATTGCCTTGTCAATATGTGGGATTGGGATTTGTGCCATCAAGATGTGAATTTTTGGTTTATGAGAAAATATACTTCCTAATTAATAAGCATGTCACTATAATTGTTTTTTTCCTATTTATTTTATTGACTTTTACAAATTGGAAATTTAATCAATAAATGAAGATTTAGATAATCTACTATATTTCTATTCTAAAGATGAAAATTAAGGCAATATTCACAAGTTATGCATAATTGCACTCATCTCCATCTAGCTTTAAAATTATGTTGGAGCCCCCCCTTATGAAAATCTTATTGCAATCACCTCTCTTTAGAATATGATTGATGGAAAAAGAAGAGTCAAATCTCTTAATACATAAAATTTCTTCTCAAACTAAAAAACAATAACATTGCAAAAAATTCAAAGTAATTGACAATTATTTATATGGAATACAAAGCTTTATGTTTATTTTTGTAATACAATTTATATAATTATTGCCTTAGTTTAGTATGATTTTCCGCTTATTTAATATGAATAGTTTTCATAGACAAATTTATTTTCTTAGAAATTAATAGAATATGTAACATTATGTATGATGATTTATATTAGTAAGGATATGTATATATTTTTTCAAAATTCAACATTTTCGATATTTATTTTAATGAAAAATAAGAGAGAAGGTAACTTTATGTTATCAAACTATAAGGGGGATTTTTGTAAATAGTAAATCTTGAACTACTTAGAGTAAATTCTAGAACCTGAAAGTCGAATGACGGAGGGAAATCACTATAAATTTGAAGATTTGGGTAGAACATATATTCATTCTGAAGTTTTAAGTTTTTTGTAAACATCAGTCAAGAAATTGTTGTGTTTTCCCGTCTCCATGGAATCAAAGAATTCCAATGTTGATTCAGCAGTTGCAAAAGATAAACGTGGTGAGGGTGGTAAAATCTCAAAGATGCAAAAAGCTTTGTTCAAAAAAGCAAGCGACCTATCCACTTTGTGTGGTATTCAGGTCGCCATCATCATCCTCTTCATGAACCGTCAACCAATTGTATTTGGAAAGCCTGATGCAGAGTCGGTTATTAATCAATTTATTGAGGCCAACCATCCAACCGCACCTCGATTTTATATGAAGATGAAAAAAAAGGAAGAAGAAAATAAGGAGAAAGGAAAATCCGTTGAAGATGATATACAATCACAAGATTTTGAGTCTCCTTATTTAGGAAGTCTTTTAAAGTTGTACGAAGGGCTCACAGAATTCGAAAATCAATTGACTAAAGAGATTGATCTCACACAATTGAATCAAGAGATTGAGAAGCATGAAGATCCAAAATTAATGAATGTGGCTAGTTCTTCGACTTTACCAACTAATTTTAGTCCATAGACTGAAGCTGAATATATCATAAGTAATGAAATTATTAAGTAATAAATGTTCGATTGTTGTATCAACCTATCAATCATCTTGATTAATAGAACTTTATTATTCGAAATGATGTTTTTTCATAGATTTATTATATATTTTATTACTTGTGGGGATGGGTGACATGATCCCCGGGGGATTCAAATCCGTTTCAGAGAAGAAACCTAAAAACTAAAAGTTTGAAAACTTCTTATTGACTGATATAGCCTAGGCTAATTATCTTGTTCAGGGTATTATTTCTCTAGTGAAAAAAATTATCTTCTTTGTAAATATGCTTGATGTGAATAGTCTTATATTATATCCTAAATTTCTGAAAAGTCTTCATTTAGTAACTCTTATCTATGATACTGATATTAATGTGTTTCCTTCGATATGTTTCTATCTTCTAGAATCCATAGAATATGTCATCTCTTTTTTCTAATGCTTGATTAGCTAGGAGTCATGTAGCTTATTCCTTTTTCTTAGAATATGCTAAATTTGTGGTTGTCTATTTTCTAAATTATCTGAATTTCTTGTATCAATGTTGCAATATTCTATGGGGGTTTTCAAACCCCTTCTATTACTTGCTTATAATGCGTAGAATCAATCTTATAGTTACCTCTATATATAGGGTTTGTTGTCAACGTCTACATGCTTCTAAAATAGCTTTAGCATTAGCCTTAATATGTGAAGTAGAATTTAGTTTTGCACAAGTAAGTTCCCCCGGAGATATGTCATGATCAAAGTTTATATTCTAGGTGTGACCAACACTTAAGATCATAAATATACAAGGTGGACTTCGATAATGACATAGTATAATGAATAAAAGAACATTCTATGTAATGTAGGTGGAAGTTGAAACATAACTAGGTAAAGATATGCTTAAATTTTAGACATGAACTACAAATCCATGGAAGAATATTGAAAAACTAATGTTTTCATGTAACCATATAGCGACTGAAATGAAATAAATATGTTGGGACATAGACCTCAACTATCTTCATAGTGAGTATTATCTGAGATAAAAACTAATGAATGATTACATTATGAAGTCACCTTATGAGGACTCACCAACTGTCACAATTCGAGTCTATATCATATCCGAGACATGGTACTTGGAATCACAAATGATCCCCAACTAACATTTGACATAACATATCTAAGCATGTCATATGAAAAGTGAAGTGAAGTTGTAAACTAAAATCATAACTGAAATAGTTTTCAAGAATACGTTTGTTAAAATTGAACGCTAATGTCCAAATACCTCTAAACAATTAAATAAAATAATTTTTCGGGACAAGACTCCAACTTGCCATCAAACAAGTTTAAACTAAGGATACAAATAACTAAACTATGTCTCCGAATGAGGATGACTCCTCATTTGTTAAACTATGAACCTCTACTATCTATTCAGGATTCCGAGAATGATCACTCGTATCTACATCATACCAAGAACATAGAATTTAAGAGGTATGCAATTAGTACGAAGAAGGTAGTGAGTATGAAAAAAATAACTAAATAATTGAATTCATATCTAAATCATAAGTTGTGAGAGGGACCACAATGAATCTTTCAACTGTATAAATATCAACAGAGGAAAAATTCAATGAAAGACCATAATTAAATATTAATGAAATAAATGTATATTTAAGACCATTTTTTCTGAAATCATATTTGAAAGGATGCATATAAGAAAATTAACATAATCTGACATCATATACATCACAAACCAAGCCTACATTCTAATATGACGAACATTCGAGAACCATTCCTTGTCCCTAAGCGAACCCTTATGCTGGCTGACTACAAGTGAAATACTAACTTATACATACAAAGGTTAAAATATAATAAAATTCATTGGAACTCAAATAATTAACTCAGAATATGATCGTATATTTAACTAGCCAAAACTAGGTAACTCAAGTCTTTCTTTTGAAACTCTACTATCTATCTATGAAGCCTCTAACTGAAAAAGATGGAAGCCGGGACAAGACCTATGACAGCTAACAACTGATATAACTGAAAAATACAAGTGGAATCCTCCGAAAGCAAGGAGGCTCACCATAACTAACTCAAACTCCATATGGTATCAACGAAACTCCCTTTGATGATCCTGAATACCTGTATTTACATTATGAAATGATGCAGGCCAAATGACTCAGTACGTGGAATGTATGGGCATGTATTATATCTACTTACACAATTACCTCGATGATTTCCACTCGTTAATACATATAGTCCTATAAGCATATCATGCTATCTATGGAAATAGGATTCCCAATAGCTGGAGAGGGGAATTTTAAAGCATAAACATGGGCTTGAAATTGATAAAAACAAAACAAACTTACCTCTTCAAAACACACTCAGCTCAACTCAAGAATAAGATACTCTATTCAAAGATATGATACTTAAATCAAAGGTACTCAACTCATGATACTCAAGGATAAAGCAACTTAAAAGATATATGTGGAAAGATTTTAAAATAATAGATAACAACTCAATGTATTGAATTTCAATAATAACTCAATTTGTATGCAATGATACAATATAAACTCTGCTTGTATATTAAATACAACTAAACTCTACGTATATAAGAATATAAATATCTCTGTTGAAATATCTCTAACCAACAACCACCATTTATGAGCTGTGTGATGATACAATGTTTGCCTTATGCTATCACAACCTTCCTATACCTTGCCAGGGATGTAGAACCTCACTACTAAGTGGATCCACTATTCTATGCTAAAAAGCACTAAAGAATCATCTAAAAAGTATGAACATTTTCTACTCACATTGGCTACATGGTTTATCGGGATCTGTGAGTTGTCTGAGCTCTCCGCCATACCGGTGCTCAATGCTACTCCAAAAATGTAAGTAGCTCATATGTTTAAAAATATAACTCTTTCTGTGTTTTGAGATAATTACTCAAAAACTAGACCGAAGGCTCTCTAGAAGATCACTGTTTCTTCTCTTGCCTAAATATAAAAGCATATACTTTTTACTGAAAAACTATCTCAAAGGCTCTGTCGAAAATTAATATTTTCTTTCTTGTTTGAAATGTGAAAACATATATTCTTTGAGAATCCATATTTCTCATATACTCTTTTGAAGAAAAGAACTTCACTCTTTACTCAACTCAAAATTCAAGTCCTAAAACAATTTAAAAACATTTGCATAAGACTTTTTAAAATAGGGTTCATGCCGAATTATGGATATGAAAGGGTTCATGCCGAATTATGGATATGAATGAGTCAATTAAAATTTTTCAATACCCATAGATAGAACTCAATACTTGCAACTCAAGAACTTCAATGATACTACTCATTTCAAGTACTCAAGTCAGAGGGTTCATGCAGAATATGAGCATGAACTACTCAATTTATGGACTCAAATACACTTCTCGTCTCAAGACTGCTCGACTTATAGCGTTCATGCGGAGTTATGGCATGAACTACTCAACTCAAGGACCTTCATGGGTAACATGTAGTAGCCCTGTGATCAACTAAGGTCTCAGAAAGAAGAGAACGATGAATTAAAAGATGAAAATATGATTGTTTTAAGCCTTTTATTAGTCGAGAAATTTGTTTAGCATTTTATTGGAGGTAAAAAAAAACCATTTAATGTTTTCCCGTCGGCTAAATTCGTAACATCACTGTGTAAATTACTAAAATAGTCATATATTTTTACTCAGAAATAGGATTGACGCGAAATTTGTGGCGTTGGAAAGTAGCTTAAAATACCTTTAGTCTAATAGGTTATGACCCACATAACTCTTTATATTCTAACAGATTTGGTCATTTGAAGTTGACCCAAGTAGAATCTTACATCAAAACTTAATCGACAAGAAAACTTCATGAACACTTTTCAAGAACTCATAAAGAAATTAAATTGCTCAATATTTATAAATAGATTGGAAAAGAAACTAATTACTGGCGTGTGGGTGAACAAACTCAATACTATGTAAGCTTACATACCTCAAAGAACTAGATTCTTCATAAAATCTTGAATTTCTTGAACAAACGCTTGAAACTTTAAACTTTTTCTCCTCTTGAATCTTCTCTCTAAACCTTAAATGATTTCCGAGATGAGTGAAACTAATCCTAATCAGCTTAGACTCCTAAAATCATACTAAAAATACTTAAATTCAATTTTTTGGTATGCTTAAACCATACTATATTGAACAATATCATTTGAAGCCAAAAATCACATAAATAGGTTCATTGCATGAGATTCTCAACATGATGTTCTTCCATATGATTTCCAATGATTTTCCTAACATGCATTATGCAAATGATAACATAAAAGGCAGTAGACATGCATACATACATAAGCTGGAAAGCATACAACATCACCTACATTGAATCAAGCCTCTTAGAAACACTAAAGAACCCGAGATTTTCTCTTTTGAAGTGCCTTGACTTGTTCTTTGTATAAAACAATAAATAAATGCAATAATCAATCACAATAAGGACCAATTGTACCCGAATTATACTCAAATCCTAACCTTAGGCCAATTCATGATCATCTTCCCCAACTTAGTGTTTTCCCCGCCATGAAATCATGCAAAAATCCACCCCCAAGATTAGTAGCTTAGATACTAAGGCATAAGAATCAGTGTACAAGGTTGGGAAGTAACTATCTTATCTTTACCGATGAATTTCGTCGGGAATTGAGTTCAAACAACCCAAAATCATCCCCTCCAAACACAAGAATAAAAGTATAGAAAAAGGAGGTTGTTGTTTCTACATAAAATCTCACTTTCCTCGCTATAGAGACCTAGCCCGCTATATCAACCTCGCTATAGTAAAACTCACATCGCTACAACGATTTGCATATTCCCTCTACAACAGATCCTTCCTGCTATAACGACTATGCGAACTTCAAAGACTCGAAAGTCCTTAAAATCCCATTTTCATAACATACCTCCTTCTTTTGATGTCCCAATCTATCCCTTTCACATTAAAATTTATTCTAAGAGTTCTATCATCCAAATTCAATTTCGTGAAGCCCTACGGGTTCCTTAGTGTATTAGATACAAGAAATAATAACCAAGCCTAGATATTACACCCTACCATTTTGCAAATGGTCCTAGACCGTATCTAACCTAGATTCCAATATGAGGCTGGCCTAACCTAAAATTTAAAGTCATTATTTGAAAAGTTTTTTGGCTCAAATTCTATCATCATTGGTTTAGCCATAACGACTGGGACGGATTGTTACACCTTTATGTATACCAAGAAAGAAGGGAAAACTATAAAATTTTGTATATTAAATTTGTTGTTATTAGATGAATTGGACTTTTTTTGGTTAAATATTGTAACATATCGCAATTTGAAATAGCTAAAAAAAAGCTAAGAACCAAAATTGTCATTTTTGAAAAGAATGAAAATCTTGAAAATTGTTTAAGTTAGAAAAAATGAGTTTTTGCTCACCTTCAAATAGCCATAACTTCTAGATCAATATGAGTTAATTGTACTTCCATATATGATTCAAAATCTCTTGGAATAATCTTTCCAATAACGCTGAGTTTGCGCGATTTTGAGTTCATTTGAGTGAGTTATGTCTGAAAGTTGGGTTGTTGGAATAAGGAAAATCCAATCCGAATTTTGAAAGGGTAGTTTGGTATTTTTATTACCCAATAAATTTATTTCATTTTTGGTAATTAACTTAGGTTCTAGTAAAAATTAGATCAGTTTACGCTTTTACCAAAATATGCTAGGGCTTGGAGAAAAGAGAGAATAAGAGGAGAAATGAGAAGAGAAGCAAGATTCACAAAGATCTTCGAGTTTAGTTTTTGAATTTCTTTGGGGGATCTCTACAAGGTATATGAGATCACATAGCTTTGGGTTAATTCACCCACGCGCCAATCATGACTATTTCAGCGAATTAAGTTCTTGTAAGCTTAGAAATTGAGTTCATGATGGGTTTGATGAAGTTACATTAAAACCTTGATTTTTTGGAATCGTTAAGGTGTTGTTCGAATATAATCCATGAAATTAGGTTGATTTTGAGTAGAATTTGATGTATTTTTAACATTTAATAAATTATAAGTGTTTGGATACAAAACCCAAGGAGTCTAGAGTGTTTACAACAAAAAAACAAACAAGAATTTTCATCGGATGATATTTGACATCAGTGGCTTGTCGCACTCCCACCTCCCAAATTTGATAATTCTGCATCATGTCTATCATGCCCCAAGCTACCCCCGAGACGTGGACAGGGACCTAGGACCACAAGTGGTTCCAAGCTAACCCTGCTGGAATGATCATGAGCATACTAAAGATAACAAATTGATGCATAAGCTAAATCATAATTGAAGTGAAAAAATGGGGAATACTCACATACTATAACTGAGATATTTGAAACTGATGAGTTTAATACAAAGAAAATATTAACTCAATACTAAGTTGAAACTAAGTATGTCCGAAAATAGCGTCTAAATAACTAGAAATGCTGGGACAGGCCCCAATTAAGTCTAGCAAAAACTAAAATTAAAAGACTAAATATACTAAAATGAAAACTCATGACTATTGTCCTCGGAGAATGAGGAGTTACCACTGATTCTGCTGAACTGGAGATTGGGAATTGATCTAAGTATGATATGCATGTTGAGAACCTAATCCTACATCACGAGAAGATGTAACGCACATATGCATCAATACTTGAAAGGTATTGAGTATGTAGGATAGAGTAAAGCTGAAATAAAACATAACTGAACAAGCACAAAAGCAAATATAATATTTTAAACTTGATATACTGAATTCTAAGCTATCTGGATGCGATGACCAAATTTATGATATGATGAGAATGAATACTAACTGAATTGTAAATATGGTCAATGCAATAGAGTCTGACTGACATTGTAGGAGCTACTAATAACTGATAATAAAACCATATAAGCTAAAGGTGTAGTCTGATGTATACACGCTACCGAGAGGATCCAATATACCATGCCAGAGGTATAAAGACATGCTGGCGTGATCACTAGATCGATGTCCATAGAGGGGACATACAACCTACTTGGCTAGTAGTTCACATACTATTTCGGTACGGTGAACCGTAGTCCAACTCGGTATTATGCTACTCCCAATGAATTAAGTGATTAACATATATGACTGAATTTCTGTAAATACTGGATAGCTCAAATTGAATATACAAACTGAGAATGCAACAATTAATATGATATTAGTGCATTAATAAATGAGGCATGTATATCAAAAGTAACTGAATATCTGACCTTACATATGTAATTCAAGAACTAAAGAAATATATAGCTAGGATTCAGAAATTCATGCAATAATATGAATAATAACATGGTAATCTGATATGGAACATATAACTAACTAATTCATGATAATCTGCTGAAGTTTTAGAAACATTAGGTCTAATCATAATAAGGGAATCAATAATCTGACTGAAATCTAGGGACCCAATGGGTGAAAGGAATCCACTAGAGAATCTCACATACCTAGTGATGAAAACCACAGAGAAATCTTTAGATTTTGGAGCTGGAACTCATAGAACCTTGTTGCGTTCTTGAACTAGGGTTCTTGACTTTTTTCTCCTTTCTTGCTTCTAATTTTCTAAGTCTTGATTAATGATTTTGACTTAGAAAAGTTTTAGATATGTTTCTAGGCTTAAACTGACTAAAATCTCATGAGTTAGGGTTTAATAGACCTATCGTAGGGGTTAAAAGAACTAGGAAAAGACCAATAAATCCCTTAAATAATTGTTGACGAAGCAATTGACAATCTGGACTGACGGCCCGTCGTTCAATTGATGGCCCATCGTTTGGGTTCGTCATTTTAGTCCTCTCGACGATGTAACGACCTGTTTAGTCGTTTTGAGCAGTAGAGTATTTCTGGTAAATAACTGGCTGAGTCGACGGATCCCACGATGGACCGTCATGGGCACGACGGACCGTCGAGGGGGGATCGTTCCAAAACACTTAGAATTCTGAAATTTGGGTACTGAAATCGACTCTCTGAACTTTGCGACGAAATGGCAGGATGGACCGTCGCAGACATGACGGGCCGTCACAGACTCTTTAATGAATTGAGTCTCTGAACTTTGTGACGGAAGCAGCAGGACGGACCGTCGCAGGCACGACGGGCCGTCACAGGCTGCGTAACCCTGACTGGGTCGGATTTCCGTTAAATGTTTTAAGGGGCGTTTTGGACTATTCATGCTTATAATTATAAAGTTAGTGGATTAATGTTAATAATTCAATTACTTGGGGGTTAAAGAAGATAACCTTGAAATAATTAGTGGGTTATGTTATCATCTTTTATACTTAATTATATGACAATTAGGGTAAAAGAAAAAGGGTTTGAATAAGAAAAACAGAAAGAACAAAGAGAGGGAGAAACGAACGATCAAGAGAGAGAGAAAACGAAGAAGAACGCAGCTTTGGGAAAGTATATTGCTTGATCACAATTCTTCGGTGGAGGTAGGTTATGGTTTATGCTATTTCATAGTAAACTCTTAATAGTGAATGATATGTATTGGGTAGTATTATAAAGTCCTCTATATGCTTAATTGTGTGCTTGCATGATGTGATTATATAATTGTGATGAATTAGCATGATGAGGCTATTGAATCTTGAATCCTAATTTTACTTTGTTAATGATGATGCCTTGGTATAAAAGAAGGCTTGATGAACTAAAGTAATGAGATTAGAGGATCGGGTGTCACGTTCCGACACCAGGATAGTAATAGAGGATCGGGTGTCACGTTCCGGCACCAGGATAGTATATGGATCGGAGTGTCACGTTCCGACACCAGGATAGTATATGGATCGGGTGTCACGTTCCGGCACCAGGATAGTATATGGATCAGAGTGTCACGTTCCGACATAAGGATAGTATATGGATCGGGTGTCACGTTCCGACACCAGGATAGTATATGGATCGAAGTGTCACGTTCCGACACTAGGATAGTATATGGATCGGGTGTCACGTTCCGGCACCAGGATAGTATATGGATCGGAGTGTCACGTTCCGACACCAGGATAGTATATGGATCGGAGTGTCACGTTCCGACACCAGGATAGTAGAAGTGGAGCGGAGTGTCACGTACCGACACAAGAGGAATAAAGATAATGAATCTTGAATTATGATAATATACTAAATTTTAAAGAACTAATTCCCAAATGAGTATAAAAGGGGGAGGCTTGAGTCCTTATTGATGTGCTTGGTGTTGTGACCAAGGGTTATGGAAATTGTTATGGTCGCCTGTTAAGAATATTAGTTGATTTTATGTTATTATCTGATATATACTGTTTTCTATTTTGAGTTGGCCGATGATACCTACTCAGTACTTGTGCCTTGTACTGACCCCTACTTGTATTTGTTTTTCTTTGTTAATTGTGGAGTGCAGCAAACGTGCCATCGTCTTCAACTCAACCGCAACTCTAGCCAGTCTTCATCAAGCCAGATTTCAGGGTGAGCTATTGCTTCTAGCTTGGACTGGATCTTCCTCTTCATGTCTTGATGCCTTGAAATTCCGGCATGGACTAGCTTTTACTTATTTTAGCTTCTTAGATACTCTTAGATTAGTAATTTGAGGATAGATGTTCTTGTGGTGATGACTTCCAGATTTTGGGGATAATGATTGATAAATTTTAGAATTTATTTAATTGATTTCGTTAATGAGTTTTAAGTCTTCCGCCTTATATTTTGTTTATTAAGTTGAAATGTTGGGGTTTAGATTGGTTGGTTCGCTCACATAGTAGGATAAGTGTGGGTGCCACACGCGGCTCGTTTTGGGTCGTGACAGACGAGCTTTCACTAAAATGGGCATAACCATTTTACTCGGTGGTCGGATTTTAGAAAACTCGGTGCCCTTGGAAAGATAATTCAATTAGCTATCATATCATAGGTCATAAGACACCTAATTCATTTTGTGCTAAAAGTTATGACCACTTGAAGTTGACCCACCAACATTTTCCTCCTAACTAACTACTAACCTTCATCAACGGTCAGACCTATGGACAGTAGATCGAACGACAGTACTTGCTGGTCGTCTATAGTTCATGCAAGAGGTTTAGTAATAAGAGTCTTGATCCACGAACACAGACCATGGACCGTGGTCTGACCTACAGACTATAGGTATGTCCGTGGGTCGAGACTTGCCCAATTTTTCTGAGCTGAGTTTGGAGGGCTACAGTGGTGAACAACGGACCCACAGTACGTGTCGTAGATCAGACTACGGTCCGTAGATGGTGACCGTTGATTGCACCTACAATTTTTTAAAAAAACTGATTTCTAGTTTGTTTTGGATACGGGGTGTTACAACATCGCGGTGCTGACACGAGGTGTTCTTCCTCAAATGACGTTTTCGAAACTAAATTTTAAAAGCTTCTCCGTGTTGCAGATCCACCTTCAAATATTGATTTTTGGTCTTTTCTTATGTCTAGCTATCTAGAGTCATTCCTAAACATCATGAGATCTTTCAGATCACAAATTATAATCCTTGAATCCATAATTCGGTCCAAGGATCAGTTAAAATTCAAGTCAAGAGCAGTTAATAAGAGAAGTCAAAAGTCAAGTTAAGATAAATTGTTTTAAGTTTTTCAAGAGTCTTTCACAAATTTTTTAACTTTGTTTTGAGACTTAAGTTTTAAGTTCAGTAGAGTAAAATTGAAGTTGTTTGCTTCAAAGAAGTATATAGGAATTATGTATTCCCAAATAGATTTAAAATGTTTTTACATTTAAATAAGAATGAAAACTGAGATTCTTTCAAACAGCTTTCGGGATAGTTTTCAGAAAAGAGTAACCGCTTCTTAAATGAAGCAAGAGAGGAACTGAAATTTCAAAAATAGCTTTTGAGCTAAGTTTTTTAGCACTTATCTCAAATCACAAAAAAAATAATAATATGTTTTTCAACATAAAGATCTAATATAATATATTATTTTTGGGAGTAGTATTGAGCACTGGTATGGGAAAGAGTTGAAACAACTATTGGCCCCCATAAACATGTAGCCATCATGGGTAGAAAAAGGGTCATACTTTTTAGATGAATCCTTTTTCACAATAGACTAGTGGATCCACTTAGTAGTTCAGGTCCTATACCTTTGGTCAGATATAGGATGCGCTGGCAACATCACTATAACTTTTAAGTGATGATTGACGGTTAGAAAAACTCTGAGTTAGCAGTAATTGCATGGTTCCTCAAGGGGTTATGCTAAGTATGAATGGAAATATGAGACTTCATTCATGCATTGCATAAATAGACTTTGAGAGAGAACATAGTATGTCTTTTATGATATTATTATTATGTGTTGACATCATATTTTAAATAATTTTTCAATTTATTTATATTACACTTATTTTAAAATACTTTCTAATGAAGTGAGTTCAGGTAAGTATTCATGAGTTGAGAAGATTCAAGGTAAGTATTTATTTCAGAATCTCTTTCGAGCCTATGTTGTTTTAACATTCAAATTGCATACTCATATATTCAATGTACTGATGCCAATTAACCTGAATCGTCTCATGATGTAGACACATGTAACTAGTATCAACATTCCATTGCACCGTTGATCCAGTGAGCCGCACAGAGTCAGTCGATGAGCCTCTTTGCATTTCGGAGAATCTACTTTCATTGCTTTCTAGTTGGTTCATTCGGATGTTGTGCGATTTGTCCCAACATTCATCTCAGTTGTTTTGAAGGCATCATAGACAGTCAAATGTTAGTCTTTTGAGTCTTTTCATTATCATTTCTTATTGATAAGACTTGGGTTGCAACTTTTGGCCATGTTGAATGTTTCACTTTAAACATTCTTAGTTTTTGTAGTATTTAGTTCAGTTACGTGCTATTGATCTTTATTAATATGCATATTGTGTTCCGCTAAGTTAAGTAAGTCAGGCCAAGTTTTCGCTTGGGGCCAGCAATGGTCTTCGAGTGTCAGTCCCGCCCAGGGTGTAGGTTCGTGACATGACAAACTTGGTATAAGAGAGCAGATTCAAGATCTCAAGGGAGTCCATAAACTAGTGTCTGTAGAGTCCTAGTTATTGGTGTGAATCATGCTACAACTATAATTTAGAGGCTGCAACATTTAGGAATTTATTCACTTCTTTCATATTCATTTCGTGCATTAGAGTTTAATTTCTAAAATGTTTCCCTCTAAATTGTGCTTGCGCATGTTTTCAAACAATCATTCCTCCATGAAGAGCAGCTACAGGTCGTCCAAGTAGAAGAAATGTTAAAGCGCAAGAGTTCCTTAATGCACCTGAAGTGCAACCTCGAGGGGAAGTTAACCATGCTTAATGTCATGAAGCTATCCGGAAGTTAATTCAAGTTGCGCCTCATTAAGTTGGACAGAGAGGTAATCGACACAAGTTGGTTGATACTTCAAGGATCCATGAGTTTTTAGGGATGAATCCACCAAGCTTCACAAGTTCAAGTGTCATAGAGGATCTAGAGAACTTTGTTGAAGTACTTTAGAAAATTTTTGAGCTATTGGATGTGGTTGATGCTGAAAGGGTGGAACTAGTTTCATACCAACTCAAGAGTGTCTGTAGAGTCTAGTTGGATCAATGGAAAAAGAATAGGGTTGAGGACGCGCCAATAGTGAGTTAGGTTGTGTTTGAGAGTGCTCTCATGAGATGTTTCTTTTCTTATGAGTTGCGAGAGACAAAGATAAGAGATTTGGAGTCTATGAGGTTCACGAGTACAGGTTGAAGTCCACACAACTTTACTGCTATACTCCAGAGATGGTCGTTGACATGATGAACAAGATGAGTTTATTTGTTGTAAGGTTGTCTTGTTAGTCAAGAAAGGAAGCTATGCTGATAGGGAATATGGACCTATCAAGGCTTATGATCCATGTACAACAAGTTGAAGTGGATAAGCTGAAGAATAGAGAAGAATTTAAGAACAAGAGGGCTAAGACATTAGGTAACGAGTTCGGGCAATGAAAGAGTAATGCAAATCAGTAATCCCTCCAGCAAAAGCATAAGGGACCTGCTCCATCATATGCTAGTGCACCTACACTTAGGAAAAAAGGTTAATATAATGGTCAAAATTCCAGAGCTAAACTTGTTTATTTCATAGAAGTGTGGCGCAAGGGGGTAGTAAACCTCCTGTTTGTGCCAAATGTTGTAGGAACCATTCAAGTACTTATCGAGAGGGCTCCACTGGTTGTTTCATGTGTGGTCATAATGGGAATTTCATAAGAAAGTGTCCAAAGAACAGACAAGGTAATGGTAATGGGGAAAATAGAGCTAGTCTCCTTCAGTTGCTCCACTAGACATAGCTACACCTCGATGGGTTATTTTTGATACTGGTAGAGGAACAAACTGCTTTAATTCAAATAACACTCTCCAAGAGCAAGAGGATTCATTAGATGTTGTCACTGATATGATCCTAGTCTTTGACTTTACTGTTTATGCTTTGCTAGACGATGGACACATTTTTTTTTGTAACCCCTTATGTTGCAAATAAGTTTGATGTTCTTCCAAAGAAACTTAGTGAACTATTCAGTGTTTCTACACATGTTGGTGTTCTTATTCCAGCAGAAAGAGTAAGAGTACCATGACCGATCTAATTGAGTTAGATAATTTTGATGTCATTCTTGGTATGAATTGACTTCATGTCTGTTATACCTTAGTTGATTGTAGGATTTGAGTAGTAAAGTTTCATTTTCCAAATGATTCAGTTTTAGAGTGGAAAAGCACTTCAACAGTGACTAAAGGGTTGTTTCATTCCATACCTTAAGGCAAGAAATTTAGTTTCCAAGGGGTGTGTCTATCACTTAGTTCGAGTTAATGACTCTAGTTTTAAGATACCTCTCATTCAGTTTGATTCTGTAGTAAGAGAGTTTCCAGAATCCATCCATAACGATATACCCGGAGTCCATCCTAAGAGAGAAATAGACTTCGTCATAGACATTATTCCACACACTCGTCCTATATCTTTTCTTCCATACAGAATGGTAACAATAGAATTTGAAAGAGTTGAAAGAACAATTGAAAGATCTCATAGATAAGTGCTTCATCTGGCCAAGTGTCTCACCCTAGGACGCTCCGGTCTTATTTGTGAGAAATAAAGATGGTTTCCATAGAATGTGTATGGATTACCGCCAGTTGAATAAAGTTACCATCAAGAATAAATATCCTCTTCTAAGAATTGATGATCTTTTTCATCAACTTTAAGGTGCAACCCGTTTCTAAAAAATTGACATAACATCAAGTTACTATCAGGGAATGTGATATTCCAAGGATAGCCTTCAGGACATGTTATGGTCATTATGAGTTTAGGGTCATGTCGTTCAGTTTAACTAATGTACCTGCAATAATTATGGACCTTATGAATAAAGTAGTCAAACGTTATTTAGATATATTGTTATCATCTCCATTGATTACATACTAATCCATTCAAGGAATAAAGAAGATCATGCTAGTCATCTCATAATAGTTCTTCAGAGTTTGAAAGATAAGGAGTTATATGCTAAATCTTCTAATTATGAATTTTGGCTCAAGTCTGTGGAATTTTTAGGCCGCATAGTGTTTAGAGAGGAAATTAAAGTTGATACTCAGAAAAATTGAAGCACTACAGAATTGGCCTAGACCCACATCCCCAACTAACATTAGGAGTTTCTTGGGTTTGACTGGTTATTATAGAAGGTTCATTGAGGGGTTATCATCTATTTTGTCTCCTTTGATCAAGTTGACTCAGAAAACAATGAAGTTTCAATGGTCTGAAGCATGTGAGAAAAACTTTCAGGAATTGAAAGAAAAAGTGGACTATTGGCCCAGTTTTGACTTTACCAGAAGTTAATCAAGGTTTCGTAGTGTATTATGATGCATCTAGTGTGGACTTGGTTTGTGTGTTAATGGAGAATGACTTAGAGTTGGTTGTTATAGTGTTTGCTTTGAAAATATGGCGCCATTATTTTTATTGTGTGTATGTGGATGTGTTCATCGATCACAAGAGCCTACAATATGTGTTTACTCAGAAAGAACTTAATCTCATACAAAAGAGGTGATCAGAATTGCTCAAGGATTATGACATGAGTATTTTTTACCACCCAGGTAAGTATAATGTTATAACTGATGCTTTGAGCATGTTGTATATGGGTAGTACCACCCATGTTGAGGAAGAAAAAAGAGAGTTATCGATAGATGTGCATAGAGTTGCACAATTGAGAGTTCGAATAATGGATTTCACATAAAGCGAAGTAATGGTGAGGAATGGGGTTGAGTCTTCATTAGTATCAAAAGTAAGAGGCAAGCAAGATCAAAATCCTATTTTTCTTGAATTGAAGAAAAGTGTTCATAAGTAAAAACATTTAGCTTTTGAACAAGGGGGAGATGTTGTGTTGAGACATCAAGGTAGGAAGTGTATACCAACGGTTGATGGAACCCAAGAGACGATCAGGGAGGAAACTTATAGCTCTAGATATTCCGTTCATTCGGGTTCCAGTAAGATGTATCGTGAATTGTTTGAAGTCTATTGGTGGAATAGAAGGAAGAAGAGATATCCACATCTCTTCGAATTCGAAGAAATTCCATATTTGGGTACTCATCCTTTCTTAGTATTCATTTACAAGTTGGCATGTTTGGTTGCATTTGCTTGTGGGGCGTTTGAAATTGACTTTACACCCTTATCTTAGTAAGAGTAATCTCATTATATATTGTAACATCTCGCAATTTGAAATAGCTAAAAAGAATCTAAGAACTGAAAATAGTCGTTTTTGGAAAGAATGTAAATCTAGAAAATTGTTTAAGTTGGGAAAAATGAGATTTTGGTCAACTTCAAACGGTCATAACTCTAGCTCATGATGAATTAGTTGTACTTCCAAATATTATTGGATGTATCTTGGAATAATATTTTCAAAGCCGCTGAGTTTATGCGATTCTGAGTTCGTATGAGTGAGTTATGTACTTTGGATGTTGGGTTGTTGGAATAAGAAAAGTCCAATCCGGATTTTGAAAGGGTAGTTTGGTCTTTTCCTTACCCAATTAATTTATTTAATTTTTGATGATTAAGTTAGAGTCTAATAAAAATTAGATCAGTTTACGCTTTTACTAAAATATGCTAGGGAGAAAGGAGAAGAGAAACAAGAATCCCAAAGATTGTCGAGTTTAGTTGGTGGATTTCGTCTGAGTGGGGGGACCCCTACAAGGTATATGAGATCATATAACATTGGGTTAATTCACCCACACGCCAATCATGATATATTTCAGCAAATTTAAGTTCTCAGAAGTTTAGAAATTGAGTTCTTGATGGGTTTGATGAAGTTATATTAATTTCTTGATTTGTAGAAATCGTTGAGGTGTTGTTCGAATCGAATTCATGAAATTAGGTTGATTTTGAGTAGAATTTGATGTACTTTTAACATTTAATCAACTCTAAGTGCTTGGGTAAAGAACCCATAGAGTTTAGAGGGTTTAGAGCTGGAAAGCAAAGAAGAAATTTCATCGGACGATATTTGACATCAGTGGCGCATCGCGCTCCCACCTCCCAAATTTGAATATTTCTTCTTCCTGTCGCGGAGCTGACACGAGGTTTTCTGCCTAAAAATCCATTTTTGAAGTCAAATTTTAAACGCTTTTCCGCATCGCAGACCCACCTTCAAATACTGATTTCAGTCTTTACTCATGTCTAGCTGTCTAGAATCATTCCTAAACATCATGAGATCTTTCCATTCAAAAATCATAATTTTTTAATCCATAATTAAATCCAAGGATCAGTTAAGAGTCAAATCAAGAGAAGTTAAGAATCAAAGTCAAGAGTCAAGTTCAGATAAATTTTTTAAAGTTTTTCAAAAGTCTTTCGCAAATGTTTAACTTTGATTTAAGACTTATAGTTTTAAGTTCAGTAAAGAGTAAAGTTGAAGTTCTTTTTTTCAAAGAAGTATATGTGTACTATGTATCCCAAATAGATTTAAAATATTTCACATTTAAATAAGAACGAAAATTGAGATTTTTAAAGAGCTTTCGAGCTTGCTTTCAGAAAAAAGTAATCGCTTTCTAAATAAAGAAAGAGAGGAATTGAGATTTTCAAAATAGACTTTAAGCTAAGCTTTTGAACACTTATCTCAAATCACAAAAAAGTATATTTTTAAACATAAAGAGTCAATACAATATATCATTTTTGGGAATAGTGTTGAGCACCGATATGGAAAAGAGTTCAAACAAACTATTAGCCCCCATAAATCATGTAGCCATCATGGGTATAAAATGGGTCATACTTTTTAGATAAATCCTTTTCATAATAGACTAATGGATCCACTTAGTAGTTTAGGTCCTATACTTCTGGTTGGGTATAGGATGCGCTAGCAACGTGAGATGGATCGATGTATCATCACTATCACTCTTAAGTGATGGTTGTCGATTAGAGAAACTTCCACAACAGTAATTGCATGGTTCTTCAAAGGGTTCTGCTTAGTATGAATGGGGGTATGAGACTTCATTCATACATTGCACAAGTAGACTTTGAGGGAGTATAGAATGTCTTTTATGATATTATGAATATGAGTTGACATCATGTTTTAAATAATTTTCCTTTTTCTTTATATGCACTTGTTTTAAATTGTTTTTTAATGAAATAAAGTATTCGTGAATTAGAAGAGACAAGGTAAGTGTTTCTTTCATAATATCTTTTGAGCCTATGTTGTTTTAGCATCCCAACTTGCATACTCGTACATTCAATATACTGATGCTAATTGACCTGCATTGTCTCATGATGTAGACACAGGTAACTAGGATCAGCATTCCGGTGCACCGTTGATCCAGTGAGCAGTAGTCGATGAGCCTCCTTGCATTTCAGAGGATCTATTTTCATTGTTTTCTAGTTAGCTCATTAGGATGTTGTGCGGTTTGTCTCGGCATCTATTTTAGTTGTTTTAGAAGCTTCATAGACAGTTAGATGTTAGTCCTTTGAGTCTTATCATTATCATTTCTTATTGTTAAGACTTAGGTTGCTACTTTTGGTCAAGTTGAATGTTTGACCTTTAATCTTTCTTAGTTATTTAGTATTCAGTTCAGTTATTGATCTTTATTAATATGCATACTGTCTTCCACTGAGTTAAGTAAGTCAGGTCAAGGGTTTGCTTGGGGCCAACAATGGTCTTCGAGTTCCAATCCCGTCCAGGGTGTAGGCTCGGGGTGTCACAAAGATAATTTAGACTTGTTGAAGCCTAAGTAGGCGTTTGTCCATGCGAATCATATCACGATATGATATGTGAGATGGAATCAGCGTTCGGACATGCGATTTTACGTTGATTCCATATTCCTCAAAAACATGATACAGAATTATATGGGAATTCCACATCATGATTTGAGATATGTTAATACAAAAATTGATCCACGAGTTTGTATTTCATTAAAATAGGCCCACATTTATATCTACGAACCATTTATTTCATATGTAAATAAAATTTATAATCACATCATTACTTTTTAAAATTTATTATTCTTACCAATACATAGTCACTTTAACTCACACCAACTGATTGTTAAAGTGATGAAATATTTATGGTCTATGAACATAAAAATATAGTTGCGGATAATATTGACCAACAAAGTGGCTCAAAGTAACAACGTTGGTTCGTCTTATCGGTCACATGATCGAGAAATGCAAGGTTAACCTAAGGAAATTGTCCATACTACGTGGGAGGATTTTATTAAAGACTAGTAAACTACAATTTATGCTTAATTATTTTATTAAATTAAAGTCAGATGAAACAATTACATAAGTAGAAAACGAGTAGCTTTGTAATAGTTTATTATGAAATTTTATAAATTTTTGTTTATTTGATAAGATTGAATAAATGATTGAGAATACAACACAAAAGTTCCATATGCATGTCCACACAAAACTTCAAATCTCATAATTTCATATCATGATACCATATCGCATGGTTAAACAGACCCTAAGTATGTGAAAAATTGTGTGGTGTACGAGAGATAGATATGAGTGGCATAATACATAAATGTGCCTTTTAACTTGGCTTCGAATCACATTTATGTCATTTAACTTTGAGTGTGCACAAGTAGACACTTAAACTTGTATAAAGTTGAACAAATAGACACACATGTTCTACATGTCATTTTTTGTCCTACGTGTATTGTGTCATGTAAAACTCATGTGTTTATTTATTTAAAAGTTGAATAGTTAAAGTGTCTGCTTGTGCATTATGAAAGTTGGAGGTCAAAGTAAAAATTTGAAGTTAAGTTTAGGATTTAATATATGTATTATATCGATATGAGTTGGTGTATGAGGAATTATTTTGAATAAAAAATGTGTGGGTCTCACCCCATTCATACTACATTGTCTCTCCTCTACTTTTCACCTTTTTTCCTTACACGTTTTATATTTCTAATTATTTGTTTAATTTTTCTCATCAATTTTTTTCAATTGTGAATTTTATATACCTAATTTTTTCTATTATTTATAATATATTTATTTTCTCATTTTTGACAATTGATAAGTATTTTTTAAAATATAAAAATTATTTTATCATGAATATGAGATGAAAAATGAAAGAGAAAATTACAAGATGAAGGATAAAATATTTATTTACAAGATAAAGTTTGAATAATCGATCAACTAAGATATAAATTAAAATTCTCAATTGATACATTTATATACGTTTAATTGGTTATTTTTAGTGGTGATAAAATTAAACTTTCTTAATTAATTTTTATAATATTATAAATAAAAAATAAATTCATATTTTTTCAGTTTTCTCATTTTTTTTTAGTTTGATTTGAAGCATATAACGATAAATGTAATTTTAACTTTTTGATATATGATGTAAATGCTATATTTATTTCATAAATTTAGATGTAATCTAGTTTATGGTGAATAATCATATAAAAAGTATTAACCATAATGCGAAAATAAATATAATTTTTATATGCATATATTTATTGTAACTATTTTCTTATAATATACAAATGGGATAATGTCCAAGTACCCCCTCAACCTATGCCCGAAATCTCAGAGACACACTTATACTATATTAAGGTTCTATTACCCCCCTGAACTTATATTATTAATAATTTTTTACCCCTTTTTAGCTTACGTGACACTATCTTGTGGGCCCAACGATGGTTGACTTTTTTTTCGAACTAGTGCCACGTAGGCTAAAAAGGGGTAGAAAATTACATATAAAATAAGTTCAGGGGGGTAATAGGACCTTAGTATAGTATAAGTGTATCTCTGGGATTTCGGGCATAGGTTGAGGGGGTACTTCGGTATTTTCCCTATAAAAATTAATTAAATAACCAACTATTTTTAATCTATTAATATAAAACATGATGTTATTTGATTTGCTTGGTGGAAAATCTACCAATCAAACATATCAAATCAAAGATTTTAATAGTTTAACCGATTGACTGCCTAGACGTTTATCTTGTGAGTGAAAAATTTACTATTTACCAATAATTTCCTCCTTTATTTTTCCTTTTCATATTTTTGATGTACTTAAAAAATTAAAATAATAGATGTGTCAATTATCAAATAAAATAAATAAATATGTAAATGATAAAAGGTACTCCATTTGATAAATAACATTCAAAATTATTTTAAAAAAACAATCAACTAATTGAACGAAAACTTAGTAAAATGGGAAATAGAAAAGGTTGATGGGAAAGAAAGTGAAAAGAGGGCTAGGTGTAAAAAAAAGTAGGAGAGAGACAATGAACGAGGTACCCCCTTTCATTAAAAAAAAGGAAAAATAGTAAAAAATATCTTTTTAACTTTATTTTATCGATTGAATATGTCCTTACCGTTAAAATGAAGTCATGTCCTTACCGTTAAAATGAAGTCATTATTATAAGTGCAGTTACCAAATTTGTCACATATGCCCCTTAATTGGATGGAAACCCCAAATTGACCAAAATAACCCAATTTATTTAAAGTATAACTTACTTAAATCTCATAATGTAAGGAATAAATAACATTTTATCCATATTCTTTTTCTAATTACAATAATCCCTTAAAATTTATACCTTTTAGATACATAAGTCACCATCCGGATACATTAATTCTAATACAAGAAAGAATCATTCTGTTGTGCTAAAAAGGAAATAAAATTTGAAAATTTAATTAAATCCCATAAATTACGCTTACGTTTCTTCTTACTCTCAATCATAAAGAGGCAAACCCTAAATCAAACAAAGAAATTCAAATTTTCAAAATACTCCCCACGTTCACGGAAGCAACCTTTCATTTTTAATTCAAAATTTTTTGTTGAGAGGATGTACCATCGATCAAGCCAATCTCGCTGAAA
Source organism: Solanum corneliomulleri (assembly GCA_027704805.1). Classification (NCBI taxonomy): domain Eukaryota; kingdom Viridiplantae; phylum Streptophyta; class Magnoliopsida; order Solanales; family Solanaceae; genus Solanum; species Solanum corneliomulleri. The sequence goes on along the minus strand of JAKWIY010000009.1, from coordinate 24,641 downwards.
AGAAACATATTGTCATTATCCCCTTCAGCCATGACTGCGACGAAACTTGTATGCAGATGGACGAGATGATGGCTTCAGTTGCAGATACATTAAAGAATTTGTTTGATATACCTGATGGACATCACAAAGGTTGCTAGTGATTTTTGTTAGACTGATTTAATTGTTGTCAAGATCCAAGTGCACCATAACTATCCATTGTTGCAAGTGGAAAGACTAAACTCTTCTTGAAACCATGTTATGATCTTTAAAAAATTGACAAAATTTTAGGTAAACGGAGTGAGTTATGAAGGATAAAAAAGTGATGAAATTGTTGTTGGACAAACGATTTTCTTTTGAATCTTCAAGTTCATCCAATATCCTTTCAATTTTGATTCAAGATTGTCAAAAATTTTGAGATTCAATATTCTTCTCCCAGTTCATCGATGATCTTTTCAATTTTGATTCAAAATTGTTGAAAATTTTGAGATGCTAAATTCTTCTCCTAATTCATTGAAGATCCTTTCATTTTTTGCTACTTAGCATTTTACTATTTATGTATGTTGTTAAAATTGATAAGTATTGTATTTAGACTAGATACATTAAATAAGTAATTATTTTTCATAAGATGCTATATTTGAGATCGATACATTATCATGTGGTACTTACTATGTAATTGATACATTTAGTATAAATGTGAATTTTCGTATCATATTTGAAAGTTTAATTCATGATATATTACTAATTATGAATGTCGTTAAAATTGATAAGTATTGTATTTATACTAGATACATTATATACGTAATTATTGTTCATAAGATGTAAAATTTGATATATTTAGTATAAATTCAAATTTACGTATCATATTTAAAAAATTAGTGCATTATACATTACTATTTATGAATATCGTTTAAATTGATAAGTATTGTATTTACACTAGATACATTATATAAATAATTGTTGCTTATAAGATGTTAGATTTACGATCAATACATTACCATGTGGTAATTCCTGCGTAATTGATACATTTAGTATAAATTCAAATTTACGTATCATGCCTAAAAAAATTAGTACATGCATAATACATTACTATTTATGTATCTTATTTAAATTGATAAATATTTTTTTATTACCAGATACGTTGTTGTTTGCTTTGAGATCGATACATATAGTATAAATTAGTATTTATGAATTATGCCCATGTAATTTACGTATCTATGTGTCATATACAAAAAATAATAATATAAATATAATAAACATAATTTGATTATAAAATTGTACTGCACATGCAGAATAAACTGATACATAGTCAATAAATATTGACTTTGTTTGTGTTATCCTGTAAAAAGAAGATCTGGAAAAAAAATTAAAACTATTCATTAACTTTAAATCGTTAATTGGGCAGAGGAAACATTTAAAATTTTAAAAATGGTTAAAACTGTTCATTAATTTTAAATCGTTAATTGGGCAGAGGAAACATTTAAAATTTAAAAAATGGTTAAAACTGTTCATTAATTTTAAATCGTTAATTGGGCAGAGGAAACATTTAAAATTTAAAAAATAGAGTAATGGAGGTAACTGGTGATATAGTGGAGAGATTATAGGCATATAAAAAAGGAGAAAATCGTGAAATTGGAAGATTGAAAATTATGTATCAGGAAAGGAGAAAATTTGAGAAAAAAGAGAGATTTTTGTAATATTATAAAATGGTAGAGAATAATAGATAATAAGAAAAATTTTGAATCTTGCACTGTGAATTTTGTGTATGCACATAGGGTGTTCGATATGTGGAAATTGTTCTACGAAACACTTCATGATTATGACATAAAATCTTCTTACTGAATTGCTTGGGCTTTGTAATGGCGCCGACACGATGAGGTTGGGGAAGTTGAGGTTTTAGGCCTACTTATATTTACTTAATCCCATTAGGTTATGGAAATGTTATTCATATATTTAAAAATGTATTTTTCCTCTATTGTTTTTTGCCTTGATGTTTATATAAAAAAGGATGAAGATTAACAAAACCGTCGTATATTAGATGGATTGGACTCGGGTTAAAATGGATTAATTTAATTAAATCGGGTTATTTTTGTTGATTTGAGATTTTTCATCCAATTGAAGGTTAAATACGACAAGTTTGGTAACGACAGGGGTAATAATAACTTCATTTTAACGATAAGGGTGTAGTAAACCAATAAAACAAAGTTAAGGACATTTTTTACCCATTTCCCTTAAAAAAAAAAGTCCCATACCAAATCATAGTTGTGCATCTCCCATCCACAATATGTTTTTTGTACAAGTACTTTTACAGTCTATAAGTTGATGTTTAGTGTGAGGCTTCAAAGCCTAAGTCTTGAGACATAGTGTTGGACCATATAAGGTGATCTAAAATGTACATTATATAGATTTTTTGAACTATATGGCAATCTTTGGAAGAATTTATGACCATAAAAGCAGTTTTACAATTGTGGATACGATGACATACCATTCATTTGTTGTATTAATGAAGTTTGTCACTTGTAAGCTATTATTGTGTTGCTTCTATGTTATTGTGCTTCTTAATTAGTTGCTTATAGTGTCCCAATATGATATCATGATATTGATAAAGTTAGATATTGAAGGACGTCAACGACATGATATAAGAAAATACGTCTAAAAATAAGGTATGTAACGTTAAAATCTCTTTTGCGTTATAAGCAATCATGATCATATAAACATTTTAAAATCTCATGAGCATATAAAGATTTCTAATGATGTTTATGTAAAGATGTTAAAAATGCTAATGTTAGCTCATTTTTTATAGGGAAATTTTCACATATAGCAAACAAAAAATTCATATTTGGATGTTATAGCAAAGTTTGCATAATTACGCTCCATAGCAAACATAAAACTGTATAATTCGCTATACATATACAATTGTATAATTCGCTGGCCTAAATTGTATAATTGGCTGGCCTATTTCGCTGCAATTGCATAATGCACAATTGTATAACTCGCTATCCTATTTCACTGCAATTGCATAATGCACAATTGTATAATTCGCTGCCTATTTCGCTGCAATTTTTTTATAAAATTTGCTTTGCATACAGTTGAATCGAATTAAAATGTATGTATATTGCATAATTATAAGTGTATAGCGAGAAGATATATGTTTTTCTCTCGCTTTATACAAAAACAGAAACACAATATATACACTTCTGTTGTATAAAGCTAGAGAAAATTGTATTTCACTCCAATTGTATAATTCGCAATTGTATAATTCGTTGGCCTTTTTCTCTGCAATATTTGAAGTAAAATATTTGTAAATTGTATGATTAAGTATATAACACGAAAATATATATTTTTCCATGTGTATAAACAATTTTCTCTCGCTTTATAGAAAACAGAAACAGAATTTATACACTTTTGTGTATAAAGCGAGAGAGGCGAGCGAGAATGGAGAGTAGCGAGCGAGATTTTTGGGAGAGAGACGCCTGGCAAACTTTAGCTAACGTTTGCTATGGAGCACAATTAAATCAAACCCTAGCTACTCCATTTATTTTAGGTTATTAGTTTGCTATTATATATACAATTTTCCCTTTTTTATATAGCTAATTCATTTGAGAGTTTCCATATGTCTACGTGTTATTCTATTTACTTTATATATCAATAAATATCTTATATGTACTGACGTTTGATTTTCAACAGACAGTTATATTAATAAACACGTATAATATTAACTCATAGTAATGTTGCAAACTCATAAATAGCAGAACAAATGACACAATCTAGTATGTATAAAATATACATTATATAGATTGTGTACTAATTTATGTCATTTGTTCTACTACTTACGAATTTACAACATTATCGTGAATTAATATTTAGCATGTATTCTTACAAATCTTCCATTGTCACCCCTTACATATGAAAATCATATTTGTTGTACAACCATCACTAATGCTAAATTCACCATAAAATCACCTACACCAACAATTACTTGACCAACATTCATTATCATCAACCACCTCCATAGCAGGACACCAACGCTCAACTATGACGTAGGAATGAAAATAGGGTGGGGCTAAGGTTATTCGAGCGAGGAGTTTGCGAGTAGATATGATTTTATATGGGTTTAAACTTAACTTTTAACTTTTTATGTGTTATAAGAGTGATAGAACATTATTTATTAACATAACTTGTGTAAAGATATTAAAATATTCAAGATAATAAATAAGAATGATTCAATTAAAGAAAACAATTTGTTACATGTTTTCAATTGACCTCTAAAAAATAAATTTTAAAGTCATTTTCTGTTAAATTAATTAAACTTAATGAAAAATGAATTTATTTTTAGTATCAAACTTAACTAGAAAAAGAAAATATTAAAAAAATATGTGGGGTGGATTGAAAATGAAAAAAAAAATTGTCATGTTGGGTGGGGCGTAGTGACGAATCCAAAATTTTCGTTCAGGGGGTTCAAAAAATAAAAGTATAAAATTAACCTTTAAAAATGGGAACCTTAAATTTTTTTGAATTTAAAACCAGTGACGCACAACATAATTTCGAAAGGACTTGTCACTATGCCATCAACTTCTCTTTGTTATATATTAATCCACCCCATGGGACCGATTAAAATTTTTGCAGGTTAAACTAAACCTGCCCCGCCCCATCCTCACCTCCACACACCGTCCCATTATCATCCCTACATGATAGACATTATCACATAACCACCACACCAACCACCAATGACCACGTTAAAATAATCAACACAATAATAACCACCACCTTAAAACCATTTCCACTATTAGTTTTCAAAGCATGTTTCATCTAACAAATAAGTTTTTTAAGAAGAATTTAAACAAAAAAAAAGTCTCTAATATTTTGTGATCGTTTTACTTATATTTGATAGTTATTATTAATTCTAAGAGATTCAAATATGTTAATCTTTAAATTGACCAAACTACCCTTTTACCCAACCATAGTCCAAATCTCCTCAACCCAACTTTCCAATAAAATAAACTATAGTTAGCCAATAATTCCAACTATAAATTAAACAAATACTTTTTATTTTTATTTTTTTGGTCTCCATACAACTCATTCCACTACTTCCTTTTTATTACAAATCTTAGATCTCCCACAACCCCCTTTTTTTTTTCCTCTCATAAATCAAAACAACAAATTTTTTTCTATTGAATAATAAAAAGGGTTTTGAAAACCTAAAAGAAGGTCAAGAATTGACAACTTATACCTTGTCCTTCCAATAAGGTATTTTTACTGGTAAATCTATTTCTCTTTTCCCAATTTCATTATCTATTAATAAAACTCTTCCTGTTCAAAAAATTGTAACACCCTTTGACCTATTAGGTCTTTAATTATTTGGGGTCCAAAAATTTTCTTTTTGTACCAAATATTATGTTATCCCGTAATAATTAATCTTGAACATTTCGTAAAATGTTAGGGATATGATTCGATCGAATTCAATAATTTTAATTCTAATCTTTAATATAGGCTCTAAGTTTAATTATTGAATATTTATAGATTATTATTAAAATTTTGAAACCCACTAGTAATATCACAATTTTGGATTGTTACAACATTGATTTGAAATTTGATTTTTTAGAGAAACCCTTTTCATATCCTATGTGAAAAGTTACAATCTTTTTTTTTTTTGTATGTGTGCTTCTCTGTTTTTTTTTTCTGTGTTTGTGTATAGGTTTTGAATTTCCATGTCAATGGCAGGATTGTTGGAGAAAATTTATGGGTTGGGTCTGAAAATCTTGAAAAACCCGAAAAAGTATGGAACAATGAGCATTGCTTTAATCCTCTGTTTTTGAAGATTGTAAAAAAATAATTGTAACTTGAAATTGTTGATAGAAAAATTGGGCTACATTGAGTATTATGATACATTATTAAGATAGATTTGTTGGGTTTCGATGATGAAAGAATGCAAGAAGTGTATGATTCAACGTATATAATGGGTGGTGGCAATTCTCTTTGATTGATCAGAACTAGTGAACTGTGCTTGGAGTGAAGGGAGAAAGTGTGATTGGCTTTTGGGTGGGGGCATATGGAGCTTGAGCTAGATTTAAGGAAGATTTTAATGAAAATTTCTGATGAAAAAAAGAACGAAAATGAGGAATATGTGAATGTTGATTTGAAGAAAAATGAGTTTGATGCTGCAGCTGATGAACGGTTGTTTAATCGTATCGAGGATGATCATTTTGTTTTCAGTAATAGACAGTCTGTGAAGTTTGATGGAAAGATAAGCGTGGACCTCAATGAATGTAGTACTGTTAAGGATGTTGATGAGACGAGCAATGTTGGTCACGAGTTTGTCAGTGGGGCACAAAGTGATGACTGTGGGATAGTGGATATCGGGCTAATGAAATCGAGTGTTGTTAGGGAAGATGAGAACAATAGGAAGAGGAAACGAGAGTCTTACACGGACTTGCTGAGGTGGGTTACTAACGTTGCGAGAGATCCTTGTGATCCTGCCATTGAGTCTTTGCCAGAAAGGTCTAAGTGGAAGTTTTATGGGAATGATGTTTGTTGGAAGCAGGTTCTGCTTCTGCGAGATGAAATGCTTTTGAAAAAAAGCGCAGATACAAATGCTCAATGCTCGATATGGCAGGTACTTTACTTTCCCCGCTACTTTTGGGCTTTGAATATTTAACCCCTGATGCATCATTATAATATATCGCCATTTGTACTTGTCAATTCTTTCTCATTGTCTTAGCATTTGCTTTCAAATATCAGAAGGCTGTATTGAACTACTTTCTAATTTTGGATGAAAAAGACATGTTGGAAGTGTCAAATTAAAGAGAACAAAGAAGACCAGTGCTTGGATCCTGCAGTTCTTATAAGCGAAAGATGATCAGATGTTAATAATCCTGAGTCTGAATGACGAAAATAAGAAAGGTTATCGCCGATGTCTGGATCATCTAGGCTCTGATAAAATAGTAACCAGTCTCTGTATCCAATCAATGGAAACAGTTTGTTAATATAGGCAAGTGATATAAAGACGATGCCACAGGATTGGATGTTTCACTTATAATGGGGCAGGGTGTTAGCATCACAAATTTGTTGTCTTCACATTCTTTATAAAAATTGAAAAACAGACTAAACTATGCAGAACTATAAAAAAAATACAGTAAAAAATTATATAAAATTTAAAAGACTTATTTTTTCAAATATCGACTTGCTATTTGCACCCCAAGGGTATGGTGCGTGGTGGTTAATGAAGTAGGATGAGAACCATGAGGTCTCAGATCCGGTTCCCAGCAAAGACAAAAACACAAGGTGATTTCTTCCACCAGTGATAGAGTTACCCGGTTCTTGTGTTGGTGGGAGGTAGCAGGTATAGTGTGGAATTTGTCGAGGTGCGTGCAAGTTGGCTCGATCACCACAGTTATTTAAAAAAAAGGGATTTACTATCTAGGAAAAATAATATTCAAAATATCCAAATTCTTAGTCATAGAACACTGTATATATAATCTATAGTCAAATGTTTAAAAGAATAAATAAAATAAAAGTTTTCGAGGGTGTAATAAGAGAACTATATAAGGCATAAAGCACGTACGGGATTTTCTCGGGGTGTGCAGGGTGGATAATAGAAGGTATAGATCCTGCATCAGAATGCATCCTACATATTGAGGTATTAGTCTCATGTGACTTTCACTCCCAAGGTCACTTCTTGGGTTTTGTATATTTCTTTACCAAGGTGAGTCCCAATTTTACCTTTTAAAACATTGGTATAAATGTGGATGGGCTTAAAAGAGTGTTATTATCCAAGAATTGATCTACATAAGAGATGAACTGCTAGCGACTCAAGTAAGAAACTACATGCAAGCGTTTTCTCTTTGCTCTTTTAATTAAGGCAATTCAGCTAATTTAAGGTTTATCTCTTTTCTAGTGGGTATAGTTTTATCCCTTTCAAGCTGGCTAAGCCAATGTAAGCATTTTCAAGCTTTTTTCAGTTTCCTTGATGATTTATAGTGTTAGTTACTGCAAGTTGTTTGTGGTGAATTCAGTAGAATGATAAATGTAAGCCGCCCAAACCAAATAACCAATCTGGAATAAAGCAACGCTCAACCAAGCACCCGAGGGTGTGACCTAGTGGTCAATAAAGTGGGGGAGGGGGGGGGGGGGGTATCAGGTCTTAGGTTCAGATCCCAGCATAATGCAAAAAAATGTAGGTGGTTCGTCCCATTTGACTTAGCCTGGACGGTCAGAGTTACTCGGTGTTTGTGTTAGTGTGAGATTGTAGGTACCCAATCAAACTAGTTGAGGTGCAGCAAGTTGGTCCGGACACAACTGTCAATAAAAGATAGAGCAGCTCAACCAGTTCACTTACATCATGAGTAAATCAAAAGATGGACACTCAATCAAATTCGTTGTTTTTCTCCACATTCTCAGAGTTTATGTTGCACAAAGATTTGAGTAACATAAGCAACAAGTTTGTAATGAAAAAGAAGTCATCTCGGAATCATATTATATTTGATAGTGGAATTTGGAAAAGAATAAGTTAGGAAGCAAATTAGATATTGTGCAATTGTCTCCTCGTTGAAACCATGAAATCTTAAAGAAGATAAAAATGAAGTCATCTAGGAGTTTGGGGGGTGGGGGATGGGGGTGGGGGATGAGGAGAATAACCACCATTGCCCACCTAATGGAGTTGATGTTGTGATATGGTTGAATCAGTTGGTTTATGTTTTATGGATCTTCTGTTTAGTATGTATTTGATGGATCTTGATAAACTTACTGGTTCTTGACTCTCTTCATTTTATGAGCTTAATGTTGTTTGATTACATATAATTATAAATAAATCGCCCATCTCTCTTTAATATATCAGTTGAAGATAAATTTGGTCCACGTTCTGACCATTTAATTTTTGAGTGCTTATTGGCATATGTGGCCATGACAATGATGGTATCATAAGTACAATTTTCTATTCGGTTTTTATTTTCCCTTCTAATATATGATGATCATAGTGAACGATAGCAACTTCCATGATTTTGGACGGTATGATTTAGAAACAAAATGCAGAAGCTGAAATGCCAAAATTTTGTAACCTTAAGTCCTTAACTAATTTCCAACTTTCCATTGTATTTGATTGATAAATACATCTAAAACGGCAGAATTAATCTGATGGCCGAATTTAATTCTCCAAATAGTTCACCCATTATAATTTGGAATGACTGCGCAAAGATTGTGATTTGATGGGGTCTTGGTGTCCTTGATAACTATATACAGTAGGGATGATTCGGCACTTGCAGTCCGCCTTGTATTTCCTGATTATGTGTTCTTAAGTTTTTTCTGGGTAACTTTAAATGTACTTCCATTTTAACTTTGTCCAAAAAATACTGATTTTGTATATCATCTTGCATTTTTGTGTAGCATGTTTCGGAGTTGTTACCGGTGCACTTCACAGGTCCAGCTTGTAAAAAGAATACACACATTTAGAGTTCCATGTTTTCTTTTGTGACCCTTTTTATACATAGAATGTATTTTCCTTGGCACGTAGCTATACAAGCGACCAAGACATCATAATATATATATATATATATATATATATATATATATATATATATATATATATATTATATATATATATGAGTGACCAAGACGCAGTCGTTCATTTGTTTTGTATTTATATTGCCTATTCAAGTGAATCTTCACATAGAGACAGTTGAATTCCATAGATTCATCTCATTTGAACCCTTGCCTTTTCCGTAACACTTGCATTCATATATATAATGGATAGAATCATTTGTGCTGATATTCAAGCTTTATGAAGAATCACAAATTTACTCTTATGGAAGCTTCTGTTAAATCAGAATTTATCTTTGCCTTGTAGATAAAACAGAAGATGCATCCATCTATGTATGATGATAATGCTTCTCTTGAGAGAGTGAGATGCAGCAAGCGAGTCCTACTCGCTAAAAATCCAGTGAAGAAGACACATTTTTCATCCGTATCGTCCTCAAGCTCTCCAAGTGATGAGGATCCGATTGATGGACCTGCTGATTCATCGGAAGAGTCAGGACTTAGCCTTTTGTGGAACCAGCGTCGAAAGCGAATACCAGTTGGGCCACAGTTTCAAGCAGATATTCCTAAATGGAGACATGAGAAATGTGAAAGTAACTCGAAATGGTTGGGTACTCAAATATGGCCTCTAGACAAACAAGAACAGAAAAGAATGTTAATTGAAAGAGATCCTATTGGAAAAGGAAGGCAAGATACATGTGGCTGCCAGTACCCTGCTTCTTATGAATGCATCAGGTTTCATCTCGCTGAGAAACGAAGGAAGGTTAGACTTGAGTTGGGATCAGCCTTTTATCGGTGGAAATTTGATTTGATGGGCGAAGACGTTGCACTTTCTTGGACAAAACAAGAAGAACAGAAATTCCAGGATATAGTAAAAATGAACCCTTTGTCGACAGACAAGAGTTTTTGGAATGAGATATTCAAATTCTTTCCTAACAAAAGCCGGGAAACTTTGGTCAGCTACCACTTCAATGTCTTCCTTTTACGGTGTAGAGGTCATCAGAACCGGACTGCTGCAAGTACTATCGACAGTGATGATGATGAACCACAGTACGGACCTAGAACTAATTGTTTCGGTAGGGATCCTCAATTCTCGATCTTTTGTTCCCCGAGGAAAGCACATCTGGATCCTAGATAGTAGTTGAATGTTTATATTCCACGACGTTGTTCAGAAATGTACATTGCAGGTTTCTTTTATAGTGCTTTTGCTCATCAACACATTTATATTAGCAAATATTTTGAAGGGAAGATACATGATACCGTCTGAAAATTGTATATTTTGAGTTGGTGGATTTTTTTGGTTACAAAGTGGTCATTTCTTTCTGAGCTTTTTCAGTATACACAGTTTACTTTCACTACTTTGTCATTGGTCAAAACATTTGTTCAAGAATGTTACTAATATTATGAATTGCTCTGACTGGATCTTTACATATTAGCTGTTTGCCTTTTTATTCTCCTTGCATCTCTAAAATCATTGTGTTTTTCATAGTCCTTTTATTTGACATAACTGATAAATGAATGAATTGCTCTGGTCTGCATTATTGTCAGTATGACTTAGCTTCGATTTCCTTTACATACTTGATTTTGATATGCTTTATTTTAGCAGAGGAGACAACGTTCTTACCTTCACAGTGTAAGAATAAGGTTGCAGATGCAATCCTCCCAAAACCCCACTTATGAGATAAATCGATTATATCGTTGTTTTTGTTGATGAGAAATCAATGAATTGCGCTCAGCTATGTTATTTCACTATGTCTTGCTTCATCATTGTATTTCCTTTTCATGCTTAATTTTGATATGCTTTTTTTTTTAATCCAGGGATCTATTGAAAACAACTTCTCTACCTTCACAAAACAGAACTAAAGTTGTGTACACACTATCAACCTCAAATCCTACATGTGTGATACACTGAGTATGTTGTTGTTGATGAATCAATGAGTTACTCTCGTCTGTGTTAGAGGTTGTGCATCGGTCGATTTGGTTCAGTTTTTTGTATTATCGATTCGGTTTATCATTTTTTGATTTTTAAATATTTTAACCCAAATAACAAATCAATAAGATATTTTTCTTATCGGTTTTCGATTTATTGATTTTGATCTTATCGGTCGGCTTTTAGTTTATCCAAAAAGAAAATTTTATAAAATATTATTTCGCTTCTCGATTCTCTAAACGCTTTCACATAGTAAAACATGAAAGATAATGAGAAATTGCATCAATAAGAGAAAATATAGTACAAAGGTTATAATTACATTTCACCGTCATAATATAGTATGAATTTTTTATGTTGATCAAATTATAAACCTAAACATAAAACTAAAATCAAATAGCTACAATGGTGAAGTAGCCTTGTATGAAGTGCGTAAAGTAGGGGTGTACAAAACCGAACAAAAAATCGAACGAAACCGCAAACCGAGTCAAAGCGGAAAAAAAACCCGACTAATGATTTAATTTGACTTGGTTTGGTATTGAAAAAGAAAACCCGACTATATTTGGGTCGTTTTGGTTTCAACTTAAAAAAAACAACCCGAGAACAAACCAAACCGACATTATATATATGATTTTAATTTTTATTTTATACGTAAAAATACTTACTTGATATAATCTTAAATATCTCTTATACTTTTTCATAATATTATATTTTAATATATTTATTTCATGTTTGGAATTTAGAATTGTTAATGATCTAATAGAGATAGTCCATACATTTTGTTAATTATAATAAAGTTTAAAAAAAATTAATACTAATGCAAAAAGAAATAATTCAACACTAAGAATGACAATAACATTGATATTTATTTTTTATTTTACATAGATTTAGACAATTTAAAATACATGATCTAATTTTATTTTCTCTTAATATATAGTCATATAACTAATACTTACTAAACTTATTTTAGCATAATTTAGTACTTTAAATTATGATCAATTTCATTATGACTTATTAATTTGCAATATTTATTTTAAGCGATTTTATTATTGTCTTTTTTTTTTGGATATTTTAGTGTCATTAATCATATCATACTTTTTGTTATTTTTTTTGAGAAATAACTTAGCTAGTTGCATTTTGTTAGGACTAAAGAAATATTTGAAGTACAAGTAAATTATATGTTTGTATGAATACTTTGTCGAAAAAACCCGAAGAAACCTAAAAACCCCGAAGTTGAAAAACCCGAATTTTATTGGTTTGATTTGGTTTATAAATTCAAAAATCCGACACAAATGGTTTGGTTTAATATTTGAAAAACCCGAACCAACCCGATCATGTAAACCCCTAGCGTAAAGTACTAATAATTTCATATAGTTATAGTGTCTAGTTATACATTACATTATTAATAACTAACTTTAGGAAGGGTAACATAGTAAATTAAAACCGTCTTGTTGGGTTATCGGTTTACCCAATAACCCAATAGTAAAAATCAAAACTGAACCACTAACCTAATAAATTTTTTTAAACCCATTAAAACCCCAATAACTCAATAACATATTTTCGATTCGCTTTATTGATCGGTTCATTTTTTGCACATCCTAGTATATGTTAATGTCAGCATGACTTGCTTCATTATTTCCTTTCCCTACTTTATTTTGATATGCTTTATTCGAATTAAAGATCTATTAAAAATAATCTATCTACCTTAACAAAACACGAGACAAAAATAAAATAGTATACACACCACCTTTTCAAACCACACTTGTAAGATAAGCTAGGCATATTGCTATTGTTGATAAATCAATGGATTTAATTTTATATAAGCTAACAAGTTGTTTCGGATGCAAGTAAAGGGATACCTAGTGCATTAAGCTTTCCTATGTGTAAAATTTGAGAAAGAGTTAAATAATACTGAATCTATTTTATATTTTTTGTGTCTCAATTACTATCTATTTTTTTCTTATATAGTTATTTCAAATTACTTGTTCATTTTGACAAATTAAAAAAGAATAATTTTTTTAACTATTATAATCATTACTTTATAAATGATAGAACTTCTTGAAAATTTAAAATTTTTAATTCATCCACTTCATCATTAATATAAATAATATAGTAAACTCATTATATCAATAATTATTTTTTTAATAGATATTCGATTCAAAATAAATAAAAAATTAAAAACAGACAATATAATCTTATATTATATTATTACTAGAAGAGATACTTCAAAAACCTCCTAGTCATACAATGCCAACTCTTAAAAGGACAAAATTCCCCTTCACTAGAAAACAAAACAAAAAAATGATTGTTAAAAGTGGTGGTTGGTTAGATCATGCTAGCAAAGCTATTTTTTATTTTTAAAAAATTGTGAAGACTATCTTCCATGTTTGTTAAATACTCTATTGATTTGGAGCTTTTTGTGCCAAGCAAAAATATCAATATATCACAACTTATCCAATTTGAAGATTCTTCAATCCCTATTTTGTTGTCCTCAATGAAGAAATGAATAGAAATTTTATCCAATTTTAGGTATATAATATATATACAATTTTGAGATCAACTTGCAAGCCATGTGCCAAAAGGTGTATGTTGGTTCAAACATAATTAATGACATAAATGGTGAGGGCAACTCTATGACCAATTGATAATTCTCTAGCAAGTATTTATTGGCACAATTAACAAAATATATATATATATATATATTATATATATATATATATATATATATATATATATATATATATATATAATATATATATAATATATATATATCTATATATATATATCTATATATATATATATATATATATATATATACGTGAGAGATGATCAATGACAAAATTATAAATAATATCATTTTCAAGGGTAATATAAAATTGTAATTATGATGACCATGTGTTTGTCTAAAATGGTGGGATCCATTCTTGTTAGAAGAGTACTTATTATTTTTATTATATTTATTAATACCTTTTTTTTACACTAAAATAAATATGATTTAAAATGTATCAGATTACGGTAAAAATATTTTAATTAGGGAGCATTAAAATAATAAAAATAATAATAATAAAATAGATAGATAGATAGATAAACTAAATGAAATTAAAGTAAACTAAGAGTCTTACTAAATTTATAATAATAGTTCTTTGGTTAGAGTTTTACAATTTTGTGAATCAAATATTGAAGAAAAATTATAAATATTTTTCCGGTTCAATTAACGTACATTGATAATAAGAATACTTTGATGATAAAATGTTTATATATTTTAAAATTAATCAAATTAAAATTTATTTAATTATAGTAAATTAGCTATTTTATTTACTTAATATTGATGTTCTTTTGTCTCAAATAAGAAGTTTGTCACGACCCAAAACCGAGCCGCGACTGACACCCACATTTACTCTTCTATGTGAGCGAACCAACCAATCTAACCCTTAACATTTCAATATAATGTCAACAGAAAGTAATGCGGAAGACTTAAACTCATTAATAAAAACAATTCAATAACTGTTAAAATTCAACATCTATTATTTCCCCAAAATCTGGAAGTCATCATCACAAGAACATCTATCTCAAATTACTAAACTAAGAATGTTTAAGAACTAAAATAACTAAAAAGCTAGTCCATGCCGGAAGTTTAAGGCATCAAGACATGAAGAGGGAGATCCAGTCCAAGCTAGAAGCATTAGCTCACCCTGAAATCCGGTATACTGATGACTGGCTAGAATTACTGTTGAGTTGAAGACGACGGAACGTTTGCTGCACTCCCCAAATAACAAAGAAAGAAACAAACAAGTAGGGGTCAGTACAAAACACGGGTACTGAGTAAGTATTATCGGCCAACTCAAAATAGAAAACAGTATATATCAGTTAATATCATAAATCAACTATAATACTCAACATGTAGCAACAACAAATACTATAATCATCAATAAGTACTAACAAGTTCATCCATGAGGACTCAAGCCTCAATATCATACTCATTTGGGAATTAGGTTCATTAGATTGAGTATATTTATCATCTTTAAAGATTCATTATCTTTCTTCCTCTTGTGTCGGTACGTGACACTCCGCTCTATATACTATCCTGGTGTCGGAACGTGACACTCCGATCCTCATATGCTATCCTGGTGCCGGAACGTGGCACTCCGTCCTCATTCTATCCTGTACCGGAACGTGGCACCCGATCCATATTCTATATCCGTTGTCGGAACGTGACACTCCGATCCTCATTCTATCCTGGTACCGGAACGTGGCACCCGATCCATATTCTATCCTGGTGTCGGAACGTGACACTCCGATCCATCCTCATCTATCCTGGTACCGGAACGTGGCACCCGATCCCCTAATTCTCAAGCCTTCTTTTATACTAAGGCATCATCAATCTCATTATATATTTATCAAGCCTCTTTTATACTAAGGCATCATCATTAACAAGTGAATTAGGGTTTCTTTCAAGATTTAGGATTCAATAGCTTCATCATGCTTATTTTATCACAATTTCATAATCACAATCATGCAAGCATACAATTAAGCATATAGAAGGGTTTACAATACTACCAACACATATGATTCGCTATTAAGAGTTTACTACGAATATCATTGAAAAACCATAACCTACCTCCACCGAAGAATTGAATTCAAACAAGCAAATTCCCAAGCTTTGTGCTTTTCCTCTTCGATCGATTCCTCTCTCTCTCTCTCTCTCTCTCTCTCTCTCCTTGTTCTTTCTCTTTTTCTTATTCCAACCCTCTTTCTTTTACCCTAATTAGTATATAATTAAGTATGAAAGATGACAATAATTCCCCACTAATTAACTCAAAGTTACCTCTTTTATCCCCCAGAAATTGAGTTATAATATAAACCACAGAATATATAATTATGGCAGGAATAGTCCAAAACGTCCCTTTAAAACTTAACCAGAAATCCGACTCCGACTGGGATTACGCACCCTGTGACGGGCCGTCGTGCCTGCGACGGTCCGTCATGCAGGTCGTCGCAACATCTAGAACTCTATTTTTCACTAAGGGGTCTGTGACGGTCCGTCCTGCACTTCCGTCATGACGTTCAGAGACTCATTCCCCGTACCAAATTCTCAAAAGTTGAAGTGTTTTGAAACGGGGCTCACGACGGTTCATCGTGACTGTGACAGTCCGTCCTGCAGGTCTGTCACAAAGTTCAGAGAGTCGATTTCTGTACTCAGATTTCAGAATTCCTAAGTGTATTGGAACGAGACACCCTCGACGGTCCGTCGTGCCCATGACGGTCCGTCGTGGTGTCCGTCGTCTCAGCCAGTTTTTCCAGAATTAAAGTCTGCTGCTCAAAACGACTAAACAGGTCGTTACAATAGATACCAATTTACCCATCGTTCGTCCTCGAACGATCAAAAGAAGAAAAACAAGGGCGAAAAGGAGTACCTGAATCTGTAAACAGATGTGTATTTTTCTTGCATGTCTGCCTCCTTCTCCCAAGTGGCCTCTTCACCGGTCGATTCCTCCATTGAACTTTGATGGATGCAATCTCTCTTGACCTCAGTTTGAGAACCTCTCTATCTAAAATAGCAACCGGTTCCTTCTCATAAGTCAAATTCTCATCAAGCAAGACTGAATCCCAACGGATGATGTAGTTTCCATCCCCATGGTATCTTTTCAACATGGACACATGAAATACCGGATGCACTCCGGACAACACTGGAGGCAAGGCTAATTCATAAGCCACCTCCCCTACTCGCTTAAGTACCTCAAATGGCCCAATATACCTTGGACTTAGCTTACCCCTTTTCCCAAACCGCATCACCCCTTTCATGGGTGAAACCTTCAACAAGACTTGTTCAGCCTCCATGAACTCCAAGTCTCTAACCTTTCGGTACGCATATTCCTTTTGTCTACTTTGAGCCGCTAGAAGCTTTCCTTGAATGCACTTCACCTTATCTAACGAATCCCTCAAGAGGTCAGTACCCCAAGGTCTAACCTCAAATGCATCAAACCAACCAATGGGAGATCTACACCTCCTCCCATACAATGCTTCAAATGGAGCCATGTCAATACTGGAGTGATAGCTATTATTGTATGAAAACTCTGCCAAGGTAAGAAGCTATCCCAATGACCACCAATTCTATCACACATGCACGAAGCATATCCTCCAATACTTGAATCGTTCGCTCAGACTGACCATCAGTCTGAGGGTGAAACGTAGTACTAAGGTCCAACCTAGTGCCTAATTCAGCATGCAATGTCCTCCAAAACTTAGAAGTAAACTGCGTACCTCTATCTGATATGATGGAGAGTGGAACTCCATGCAACCGAACGATTTCTGAGATGTAGATTTTGGCTAAATTCTCTGCATTGTAGGTCACCTTGACAGGAATGAAGTGAGCAGACTTAGTTAACCTATCAACAATCACCCAAATGGAATCAAACTTACCCAACGTCTTTGGAAGACCAACCACGAAGTCCATTGCAATTCTCTCCCACTTCCATTCAGGAATAGGCATTCTCTGAAGTGTTCCTCCGGGCCTCTGGTGTTCATACTTTACTTGTTGACAATTTGGGCATTTGGCAACAAAATCAACAATGTCGCGCTTCATTCTACTCCACCAAAAGTGTTGTTTTAGGTCACGGTACATCTTGGTTGCACCAGGATGTATAGAATATCCGGAGCTATGAGCCTCTGTAAGAATAGTGTGGATCAAGTCATCAAACGAGGCACACATACTCTTCCCTTAATCCTCAAACGCCTTCGTCATCAATTATTGCTTCCTTAGCCTCTCCTCGCAACACTTTATCTCGGATCCGACCTAGTTTCTCATCATCAAACTGTTTTCCTTGATCTTGTCAAGAAAAGAAGATCTTGCCTCTACACAAGCTAACAATTTTCTAACCTCATAAGGTCATTAGCCAGAATCTGAACCTCTCTAGCCAATGGGCGTCTAGAAACTTGCAAATGAGCTAGACTTCCCATGCTTCCGGCCTTCTACTTAAGGCATCCGCCACAACATTCGCCTTTCCCGGATGATACAAGATAGTGATGTCGTAGTCCTTCAGTAGTTCCATCCATCTCCTCTGTCTCAGGTTCAAATCCTTCTGAGTGAAGACATACTGTAGGCTACGATGGTCCGTATATACTTCACATTCAACCCCATACAAGTAGTGTCTCCATTGCTTTAGTGCAAATACTACCGCGGCCAACTCCAGATCATGGGTCAGATAGTTACGTTCATGCACCTTTAATTGCCTCGAAGCATAAGCAATCACATTCCTCTCTTGCATTAGCACTGCACCCAAACCTGAATAGGATGCATCACAATAAACGATGAAGTTCTTACCCTCTACTGGCAAGGTAAGAATCGGTGCAGTGGTCAACAAGGTCTTGAGTTTCTGAAAGCTTTCCTCACACTCATCCGACCATACAAATGGGACATTCTGCTTAGTCAAGTTCGTTAGTTGGGAAGCAAAGAAGAGAATCCCTTGACAAATCGGCGGTAGTAGCTAGCTAAACCAACCACAAAACTCCTTATTTCTGACACGTTTGTAGGTCTCACCCAATTCTTCACTGTCTCAATCTTAGATGGATCCACCATCACTCCATCCTTAGAAACCACGTGCCCCAAGAAGGACACTGCATCTAGCCAAAACTCGCACTTAGAGAACTTGGCATAAAGCTTTTTCTCCCTCAACATTTCCAATACAATTTTCAAATGCTCCTCATGTTCCTTCTTACTTTTAGAGTATATCAGTATATCATCAATAAACACGATCACAATGAGGTCCAATATGGCTTGAAAATCCCGTTCATCAAGCTCATGAAAGCACGGGCATTCGTAAGACCAAAAGACATTACCACAATTCATAATGCCCATACCTAGTTCGAAAAGCAGTCTTTGGCACGTCCGTTGCCCGTATTTTCAATTGATGATAACCGGATCTCAAGTCAATTTTTGAGAAGACACAAGCACCTTGTAACTGATCGAACAAGTCATCAATGCGAGGAATGGGATACTTGTTCTTGATAGTTACCTTGTTCAGTTGTCTATAGTCTATGCACATCCGAAAACTCCCCTCCTTCTTCTTCACAAACAAAACCGGAGCACCCCAAGGAGATGCACTTGGTCTAATGAAGCCTTTGCTCAACAACTCTTGAAGTTGTGCCTTTAACTCTCTTAACTCCGCGGGAGCCATTCTATAAGGGGTATAGAAATGGGGCGAGTACCCGGTTCAAGATCAATACAGAAGTCTATATCCCTATCTGGTGGCATATCAGGAAGATCTGCAGGGAACACATCCAAAAACTCACGACTACCGAAACCGACTCAATCGAAGGTACTTGGGTAGTGTCATCCTTGAGGTGTGCTAAGAAGGCTAAACAACCCTTACTAACCATTCTCTTAGCACGAAGAAAGGACACGATACGAACCGGATTGGGAGTGTAGTTGCCCTCCCACACTAATGGGTCTGTCCCAGGCTTGGCTAACGTCACTGTTTTAGCATTACAATCTAAGATCGCAAATTCGAAAATCCAAGTCATACCCAGAATTACATCAAAGTCGACAATTTCTAAGATTACCAAATCGACATAAGTGTTGCCCCCCACAAAATTCACAAACAAGACTATATACCTTTTCACTATCAAAGACTCACCCACCGGAGTAGACACACGAATAGGTATGTCAAGCAATTCACAAGGTAAATTAAGACCATTAGCAAATGAAGAAGATACATAAGATAATGTGGATCCGGGATCAAACAATACAAAAGCCATGCAATCACAAACCAAGAGATTACCTGTGATAACAGCGTCAGATGTCTCCGCTTCAGATCTCCCAGGGAAAGCATAACAATGGGCCCCATTACCTGTCTGTCCGTTGCCCTTACCATGTTGTGATGTAGTGGCTCCAGTTTGCCCATCACTCCTGCCGTTTTGGTGACCACCATTACCTCGACCACCACGTCCTCCAGAATAACGGCCTCTACTATGACCACCTCTACCTCTGACTATGGGAGGTCGGTAACTCTGTTTTGGGCAATACCTCTTAATGTGCCCAGTCTCCACACATCCATAACATTCTCTGGGTTCAAGCATTGGTCTCTTAGAGAAGTGTTGACCGGTCTGAGGTGGACCCCCAACTACAGTCTGTAGTGAAGACTGAATTGGTCAGGCCGAGTAACCTCCGGAACTCTGTCCTCTAGAGTAAGAACCATTAAACTCACCTCCCTTTCAAAACCTTTTTGATGTAGATGTCGTGGTGAAGTCATCTGGCTTCACTCCTTCCACCTCTATCACGAAGTCTACTACCTCTTGGAAGGATTTTGCAGTAGCCGCTACCTGTAAGCTGAAATCCGCAATTCTGACCTCAACCCCTTCACAAACCGGTGAATCCGCTCTTGTGGAATGAAACAAAGTTGGGTGGCATACCTGGATAATGCCCGAAACTTAGCCTCGTATGCATTAACCGACATCCTACCTTGCTCTAGGCTCAAGAACTCATCTCTCTTCCTATCCCTCAAAGTTCGGGGGGATATACTTCTCCATAAACAAACTAGAGAATGAGGCCCAAGTCATAGGTGTTGCCTCTGTCGGTTGACACTCAACATGTGAACGCCACCACATTTTTGGCGTTCCCTTGAAGCTGATAACTCACGAACTCAACACCGAACCGCTCCACTATACCCATCTTGTGTAGTAGCTCATGACAATCAACCAGAAAATCGTAGCATCTCCTGATTCTGCACCCTTAAGACTGGAGGTTTCAATTTCAAGAACTTACTGAAAAGTTCATGCTGATCATTTGTCATTTAGGTCCAGTAGTCAGACGTGGAAATGTGCCTATTCCAATGAGGCATCCATGCGGGGAGCCATAGTAGCCGCATGTCGTATCTCTAAAACCGGAGGTGTAGGTGCAGAAACCACTGGAGGTGCCTGACCCTGATCAGATAACCCGCTAAGATAAGCAAGAACCTGATTGATCATCTCTGGGGTAGGTTGGGGTGGCAATTCCTCATTTTGCACTTGTTCATTCTCCCCTTCCTCACCCTCTCTTATCACCTTCTCAGTCGGTGGAGGAGTCACCGCCCTAGTATCAGATGGGCTAGGTGCTTTTCCTCTTCCTCTAGAGGACGTCCTCCCACGACCTCTTCCACGGCCTCTTGCCACTGCTCTTCCTCGAGCCACAGCCCCAGTGGCTGGCTCAGACGTTTCCTGTCTTGCCGTTGTCGCTGCTGGTGCGGTCGTTGCTCTAGTTCTAACCATCTGCGAAATAGAGTGAAGATGGTCAGATACCAATTTGTATCACCTAGATACCAATTGGACTCAAGTAGTAGCACGAAAGAAAGAATGAAAGAATGGAATTTTCCTAAAGTCTTATAGCCTCTCAAAGAAAAGTAAAGGCGTCCCCCTACCGTTCATTAAGACTCTACTAGACTCGTTCTTGTGTGATGAGACCAACGAACCTAATGCTTTGATACCAAGTTTGTCACGACCCAAAACTGAGCCGCGACTGGCACCACATTTAGCCTTCTATGTGAGCGAACCAACCAATCTAACCCTTAACATTTCAATATAATGTCAACAGAAAGTAATGCGGAAGACTTAAACTCATTAATAAAAACAATTCAATAACTGTTAAAATTCAACATCTATTATTTCCCCAAAATCTGGAAGTCATCATCACAAGAACATCTATCTCAAATTACTACACTAAGAATGTTTAAGAACTAAAATAACTAAAAAGCTAGTCCATGCCGGAAGTTCAAGGCAGGGAGATCCAGTCCAAGCTAGAAGCATTAGCTCACCCTGAAATCCGGTATACTGATGACTGGCTAGAATTACTGTTGAGTTGAAAACGACGAAACGTTTGCTGCACTCCCCAAATAACAAAGAAAGAAACAAACAAGTAGGGGTCAGTACAAAACACGGGTACTGAGTAAGTATCATCGGCCAACTCAAAATAGAAAACAATATATATCAGTTAATATCATAAATCAACTATAATACTCAACATGTAGCAACAACAAATACTATAATCATCAATAAGTACTAACAAGTTCATCCATGAGGACTCAAGCCTCAATATCATACTCATTTGGGAATTAGGTTCATTAGATTGAGTATATTTATCATCTTTAAAGATTCATTATCTTTCTTCCTCTTGTGTCGGTACGTGACACTCTGCTCCATATACTATCCTGGTGTCGGAATGTGACACTCCGATCCTCATATGCTATCCTGGTGCCGGAACGTGGCACTCCGATCCTCATTCTATCCTGGTACCGGAACGTGGCACCCGATCCATATTCTATCCTGGTGTCGGAACATGACACCTCCGATCCTCATTCTATTCTGGTATCGGAACGTGGCACCCGATCCATATTCTATCCTGGTGTCGGAACGTGACACTCCGATCCTCATTCTATCTTGGTACCGGAACGTGGCACCCGATTCCCTAATTCATCAAGCCTTCTTTTATACTAAGGCATCATCAATCTCATTATATAATTTATCAAGCCTTCTTTTATACTAAGGCATCATCATTAACAAGTGAATTAGGGTTTCTTTCAAGATTTAGGATTCAATAGCTTCATCATGCTTATTTTATCACAATTTCATAATCACAATCATGCAAGCATACAATTAAGCATATAGAAGGGTTTACAATACTACCAACACATATCATTCGCTATTAAGAGTTTACTACGAATATCATAGAAAAACCATAACCTACCTCCACCGAAGAATTGAATTCAAACAAGCAAATTCCTAAGCTTTGTGCTTTTCCTCTTCGATCGATTCCTCTCTCTCTCTCTCTCCTTGTTCTTTCTCTTTTTCTTATTCCAACCCTCTTTCTTTTACCCTAATTAGTATATAATTAAGTATGAAAGATGACAATAATTCCCCACTAATTAACTCAAAGTTACCTCTTTTATCCCCCAAGAAATTGAGTTATAAATATAAACCCACGGAATATGTAATTATGGCAGGAATAGTCCAAAACGTCCCTTTAAAACTTAACCAGAAATCCGACTCCTACTGGGATTACGCACCCTGTGACGGGCCGTTGTGCCTGCGACGGTCCGTCATGCAGGTCGTCGCAACATCTAGAACTCCATTTTTCACAAAGGGGTCTGTGACGGTCCGTCACACCTGTGACGGTCCGTCCTGCACTTCCGTCATGACGTTCAGAGACTCGTTTCCGTACCAAATTCTCAAAACTTGAAGTGTTTTGAAACGGGCTCACGACGGTTCGTCGTGCCTGTGACAGTCCGTCCTGCAGGTCCGTCACAAAGTTCAGAGAGTCGATTTCTGTACTCAGATTTCAGAATTCCTAAGTGTTTTGGAACGAGACACCCTCGACGGTCCGTCGTGCCCATGACGGTCCGTCGTGCCCATGACGGTCCGTCGTGGTGTCCGTCGTCTCAGTCAGTTTTTCCAGAATTAAAGTCTGCTGCTCAAAACGACTAAACAGGTCGTTACAAAGTTAAGAATCGAAAACCATGAAATCAATACATTGGCTAGAGAAGTAAATAAATTTAAGTTGGTTACTATTTAGAAAGAGATGACAAAAGTAACAAATTCCTAATAGTAATTTTAATAATTATGAGATATTCATATGGAAATTCGATTAGTTATATTTTGCGTCGAAATAAGGCCTATTCGAATATAGCACTCCCCATTATGATTTTTTTTCATATCCAAACTCAAAATTAAGATATTTGTTAAGAGAGAAGCAATATCACTTAATGTTGATGCACTATATTCTTTAATGGTTATTTTATTGTATTATATATATTAATCAGAGGAAAATAAAATTTTTTGTAACGATAAATTTATCCCTAATATATTAAAGAACAAAATAATTTTTTGTATATAAAATATAGTCATTAGTGGCGAAATTAGATTTATTTCAACTATGAAATACATTTAACTATAGAGACAATTGATTTTGTCACTGGTTGAAGTGAAATAACTAGCGACAATGTAATTTTATCGGTAGTAATAACCTTTTAAGTGACAAAACATATTATTAACGACAAAAATATATAAGTACTTTTTACAACAAATAAGTTTGTCACAACTGTTTAAGGATTTGGGAACGATTTTTCTTTTTGTAGTTAATATAATATTTTTAGCGACGAAGCACTAAATCGTCTTTGTATACTTTTAATGACGAATTATCTTTCGTCTCACAAGATTTTTTAGTGACGACGATTTGTGCTTCGTC
>JAKWIY010000008.1:0-43480 GCA_027704805.1 Solanum corneliomulleri | reverse complement strand
GTACTATATCATTAACAATTACCGTCAACTTTACACATGAGGACTCAAGCCTCCATACCATACTCATTTGGGAATTAGATTCATTAGATTGAGTATATTAACATCTTTCAAGATTCATTATCTTTATTTCTCTTGTGTCGGTACGTGACACTCCGCTCCCTCATTCATCTTTAATCCTCTTGTGTCGGTACGTGACACTCTGATTCCCTACTACTATGTGTAGGAACGTGACACTCCGATCCCCTAAATCTACATGTCGGTTCGTGACACTCGATCCCCTAAATCTACGTGTCGGTTCGTGACACCCGATCCCCTAAATCTACGTGTCGGTTCGTGACACCCGATCCCCTAAATCTACGTGTCGTTTCATGACACCCGGTCCCCCTAATACTACGTGTCGGTTTGTGACACTTGATCCCTTAATTCTATGTGTCGGAACGTGACACTCCGATCCCCTAAATCTCCTTCTATCAATTTATCAAGCCTTCTTTCTCACTAAGGCATCATCAATCTCATTATTTTAGTTCATCACGCCTTTTTTATACCAAGGCCTCATCATTAACAAGAGATTAGGTTTTTATCAAGATTTGGGATTCAAAAGCTTCATCATACTTAATATAATCACAATTATATAATCACATTCATGCATGCATACGATCACGCACATAGCAGGGTTTACAATATCATCATTACATATCATTCGCTATAAAGAGTTTTACTACGAATATCGTAAGAGGAACCATAACCTACCTCCACCGAAGACTAGTGATCAAGCAAGAAATTCCCAAGCTTTGTTCTTCTTCTCTCCCTGTTCGTTTGTTTCTCCCTCTCTCTTGTTCTTTCTAGTTTTCTTATTCAAACCCTCTTTCTTTTACCCTAATTAGCATATAATTAAGAATGAAAGATGGCAATAATAACCCACTAATTAACTTAAGGTCACCTCTTTTAACCCCCAAGTAATTAGACTTATAATTCTTAACCCTCTAACTTTATAATTAAAGTAGGAATAGTCCAAAAAGTCCCTTATAACGTGTAAAGAAATCCGACCCAGTCTGGGATTACGCAACCTGTGACGGGCCGTCGTGCCTGCGACGGTCCGTCCCGCAGGTCGTCGCAAGGTTCAGAGACCCAAATTTCCACCAAGGGTCTGTGACGGTCCGTCACGCCTGTGACGGTCCGTCCTGCAAGTCCGTCACGAAGTTCAAAGAGTCGATTTCAGTATTCTATTTCAGAATTTCTAAGTGCTTTGAAACGAGACCCTGCGGCGGTCCTTCATGACCAGGACGGTCCGTCGTGGGGTCCGTCGTTTCAGCCAGTTTTCCAGAAATAAAATCTGCTGCTCAAAACGACTAAACAGGTCGTTACAATCATAAGGGTTCATTTACTTGAACATGGAATATCTATCCAGGCTATTAACTTAGCAGACATCCTCTAGACATCAACATCCAATCTTTGTGTAAAAAGATTAAAAGAATGGTATTAGAACAATAATGCACTAAATATGGAAACCATGCAAAAACATTCATTTAAAGAGGACATTTCAGTTGAAATCATGCAACATGTATTTTTAGTAAACTTTCATGAACATAGGCACATACAAGCACAATATAGTTCACATACATCATTTAAACATGGATACTACTCATAATAGCACAAAATTCCATTTATCATACAATACATTATTTCTCTTTTACTTTAACTTATATCCTTAAGTAACCTTCAAGTGTACTTAGTACAATTTACCACATCAGGTACGTAAGATAGACTTTCAAACTATGCTTCATTACCCAACCACATATATACAAGAGTCATAAGAATATCATAGGCATCAACTTCACATAATAACAATCACCTAAGATAACCCTCAAGTAACACTAGTGCAATGTGTAGGTGGTGTCCCATAATACTACTTCAACCAAGTGTACATAAGAAGTCACTCTAGACAAGGCATAACATACTCAACAAGTCATAACACTTTCATTTATAACTAGACATAAGACACATACTTCATATCATCATATCAGGACTCTTTCCTTTACAACTACCTTAGTCAAAACTCATTTAGCTCATATCATAGGTAAACCGCCCTCACAACCCTTCACAAGCTTAATGTACACATGGAGTCCCATACCGTCACATATATTGAGTAAACTCATTTATAAGAGATAAGTTCAATTCACACACATAAACATAATTCATGTCTTGACATAGCAAATTCACTTAGCTTGCATTCATACATACATAACATAAGTCGTACTTTCTTATATGTACTAATATTATCCTTTCTTGGAGTTCACTAGTGCAATGCACGGGTAGGGTCCATAATCCTAACTATACTAAGTAAACTTCTCAAGGAGTTATGATAAGAGTCCTTAATCTTATTGTACTTTATTTCTTTTTTAGGGATTCATAGTCATAACCGACATAGACCATGTGAGATACATGGAATCCAGTATTCTCCTCCCACACCGAAAAGGAAGGGTTGAAACTTGCTTAAGATGTAAACAATAATTCATACATTTAAAGGTTATATCCACAAGCTATAACCTACAACATCACGTAGTTATGGAACTTGGAGATTGCAACCTTGACTTACTAGCATGGTGGTTTCCCTCTCATGAGGCAACATTTATGTTGGGAACTAGGACTTGCTAAGTGTGAAGGTTCTTTTGTGGGAAGCCGGATTTATTAATGTGAAGCCTCCACTCTAATTTTTCATGTTCACTCGGTTCTAGGCTCTAGCTCACTTTTAAAATATATTTAATCCTTTAATGCATTAGTTCATAAAGACGCTTTAGAAGTTTGCTCCTTCATACATCATATTGCTCAAAGGATTCTAATATAAGAATGTGCTTTCATCAAATACCCTACTTCATGTGAGAATGTCCTTTTACACATTCATACAATTATATGTCATCTGTGTGCATACAATATGAGATCTGCCTTCACATAACACCTCTAATATCAAATGTTCATAACTTCATACATTATATACTTCACATGCTAAGAAATAGGTAATGATGCATAGGATAAATATACTTTCCTCAATCATCATGAATCTATCCTATTCATAGAAATACATGAAGTGTTCTGTGTACATTGGTCAACATGATCACAGAATAGCTTAACACATAATATTGAGAAAGACACCCTATAAAGATCACATAACATTTACAACATTCCTCATGTCTCAATTAATCCACACATATAGATTATTATTGACTATAGTCTACACACACTCACATTACATTAGAAAAGACAAATACATATTAAACATAAGAATAGAAAACTTCTAACATAATTTGATGACACATTCATATAGGGTCCATATAATTAAGGGTCATTCTATAAGAATATTCATCACAATTATCTATTTAAACTACCCTAACCCTAACAGGATTATCACATATACACAACATCATCCATATAGCTAGATCATGCTACTAGTGTGGAAGACTATTCATATACTTCAGATAACATCAATTCAGTTAGAACATGATATTAGAATCAAAGCTACATCCATCAACTTTATAAAAATAAGATCATCATGTCAATTCATATTTTATCTAATTCCTTAAAATCCATGATCATAACACACAAATATGTACAATAATGTAAACACCACCACCATAAGTGGACCATGCCACACAATGCCATTCAAGGACAATTCAACTACCAATTCTATATAATGTAGAAGGAATAGGGAAAACTTACCAATTCTCCATGATTTGATCATCACTGATAAATAAAAAATAATTAATAATCAATACATAAGTAAAACAGTAGCTATATATACATTAACACAATCTAAATCACATTCTATCATCATCTCAACAAGTTCACATTACCCACTTTATAGGCTAAATAGAGATTTAAGAGGATCATGGAATAATCATGAAATTGGAGTGAAATTCATATTAGAAGCAGTATCAAATCATCAATTTATCATAATCATGCTTTTGAAACCGTTTTGAGAAGGAAATCATGGCAAGATTGAAACATGGACAATTTGATCATGAGTTCTTTGAAAACATTGGAAGGAACTCCTTGGATGATTGGAAAACTAAGGATGAAAGAATAAAATAACTTATGAAATGAAAATACCACAAAATATTGATGAGGAATCCATGGAAATCCATCAACCAAGCGGTTGTTGAGCTTCATCTCCAATAGAGGTTTCTAGAGAGCATTTGTTATGAGATGGCAGGGTGAAATTTTAAGAATGAATAATAATTTGGGTTCGATATTTTCAAAAAACTTAATATACCCTAAAATAGATAGAATAAATTAATAGGGTCTATTTAGGACGTGGGGTGAATTTTCCATTCACCCCTTAAGTGGACAGCACGCTGCAGTAGAATTGTAGGTTTCACCTACGTGTAGACTGACGGACCATCATGTGAACAATGTTTCCGTACTGTCCTTCTGTAGTTGGTGACTAAGACGAAATTTTGGTGGATTATGATCCATCAAAAAAGTGTTGTAGCAATGGCCCACCTTAATGAGGCGTAGGTGGAGGTACGGGGCGTCGTTCTTCGGTGTAGATTGACACTGCCAAGGAAGTGTTTGGGTCCTCCTCAAGTACCCCTTGGGTGTTCCTTGGGGAGTCATGATCGTACGTTTAGAACCTAAATACGTTCGTATAAATTTTTGGAACATACCCTATAAATTTAGACCAGAAACAACACTTAAAACATACCAAGGCACACTAGAACACATTAGTAAGGCTAAGGTCTAACTTTCGAACCTCTCAGACGTTCTTGGATATTTGACCTCGAAACCACTTCAAATAAATTGTAATCTATTCACATAACTTAATTAATGTGTTACTAACATTTTTAGTCACAAGTGAGGATTTAGACACCTAAACCCATTTGATGGTCTTGACACCTAATGACTAGTTTGGTAGAGACTATGTAATGAAAATAAGAGCAAACATATGGTATTGAGGACTAATTGTATGATAATTCACATCTAAGCGTGAGTGTTGACTGAATCCTTAAACTTTAAAATCATATTTGTTGTTTGAAAAATGATTTCATTGAAGTGAGGTCACTAGGTACATTATTGGAGAGTTGGTACCTTGTTGATTGTTGAAACTGTATGTAGTGATATATATTGGTCTGTCTATGTCATGTTTTTATCCACATGAGTTAGCTTGTTGAGTATAAATGAGAGTAGCTTGTTGAGTATAAATGAGATGATTTGCACTAGGTCATGGTTTTGATTGAGAAAGCCATGTGATTACTTGAGATTGTATGTTCATGTCTACATGAGTGTCTTTTAGAGTCTTAGTGTGTCTTTCAAGGACAATAAACAAGTTTATGTTGAGGTTATTGATATACCGTGAGTTCATTGTATTTTTGATGTGTTTCACTTAAAGTTGTATATGCATCTTGGAATATTTTGTGTAGAGAACCAAAGTACACCATAGAAGTTAGGGCATCCTTGAAGTCGGAACACGATTTACTTGACCTCTTGAAGGTCTTGTAAAAGCCCTTAGACATCAATGATTGCATATATACGAAAAGTAGCCAGGATTTAAATTATTTTCTCAACTCATTTCACTAAGTGTCTAACATATGTATCAAAACCATCTCTAACAACATGAATAACAAGGTTCTTGGATCACATCCCATAAAAGTCTAACACAATGAAAACTATAAAGACAACATAGTGGTGGTCCCCTCGGATACTATGAGGACTCACAAATCTTCGCTTCTTGGAATTCTTGGAAACTCTACCCTTCAAAAAAACTCAATCTTCTCAAGACCCGACATGGACAACATGTAGGAAATATGCATTAGTATTGTATGTAACAAGTAGGGAAACTATCATACCTAACATAAGATATCTCAAAGGGTCAGTCAATAATAGACATAATCATAAAAGATAAATGCATAATCATATCATGAATATCATAAGCATAATAAAGCTTCATAAAGCATATAAGAGTTCATAATTAAATCATTTGTCTTTCTTTCTCAAACGAACTACTTCACAATCCACCTCCAAGTATAATTGTGCAAGGCTAAGGTAGCATCCATACTACTACCAAAGCTAAGTAAATCTCTTTGGTCATTCTTGATAATAATAAACATTCATAATTAAGACTTAGGTTCATCATACCATATGAGCATTATGCCCCTAGGCCACATCAAAGCACGACTGTGCAATGCATGTAAAGCATCCCGTTCTACCTCACACACTAACCATGTATTTGAGTCACCCTTTTCTAATTCATTTTAGTTTAGGAGAATCTTGTAGACCTACTTAATATTGAAAAGGAACTATCATATTAAGTCAATCATGTCATCAAAGGCAACAATAAAAGTGTCAATGCTAAGCATGTATCTTATAATGCTCATGTCACAGGAAGATTCAAGTCATACTTGTGCAATGTATAGATGACATCCCATACTACCATCCATACTAAGTACTTCTCTATATTAACCTAATCCAATCTAACTTATTTTATAACCTCGTATATTAAGCTCAACTTACTACCATAATATACCTTCTACCATGGAAAGCACCTCAACATACAAACCAAGCTACAAAAGGAAGGATACAACCAACCTAACCACCATGGAACCTATCATGTAGATGAAAGGTTACCTAAGGGGAGCATTAATCCTCAACCCTAAGCTACCATTAGAAACTATTCTCAAGCTATTTCATGAAATACACCTTATATGCAAATAAAGCTACCATTAGGAGAGTACAGGCCTTTCCCCTACAGATCCATAAAATGGTTTTGGCCAAACCAAGTCAAGCTACCATGAAGTTTATCAACTCAAGATACCATTAGATTCAACATCTTAAGCTACCATGAGTATTTCAACTAAAGCCTCCTTGAGATTTACTATCTGAAGCTACCCTTGAGAACATGCCATCTCAAGCGATCATGAATATTTCACTCAAGCTATCATGCCCTTGGTGTCGTCTAACAAGAAGTGACCATTCCTCCCATATTCAAGCTAGTCTTAGTCTATCATGATTCATACTCAATTTTATGCTAATCTATTCAACATATCCTTAGAAGGTATTCTAGTCATGTTTGACCTCACAATTTCAACTATAACTTTACAAGTAAAGATCATCCTCAATCAATTAGACCTATATCAATTAATATCTAGGTGATTCAACATGATCAAATAGTATTAGAATACGATTGAATTAAGAAGATCAACATAAAACCTTCATCTAGCCTATAATGGCCTAAATTAACCATGATCACTTTCATCATCAATTACTATAATTCACAATGAAAACATCATATAAACATCATTGAATGTAACCCATTAGATTGGGATCAAAATCATGTCTTACCCACACTGCAATCACAACCCTCTCTAGATTGGGGTTCTTTCGATTCACAATTGAACGGAAACTAGGGGAATTCATGGATGGAGGAATATATGAATGGGTAAGCATAAAATACCTTATATAAGAGTCTTAATACAACCATGAAGCCTTGGTGAATTCTTCCTAAGCTGCTGCCCCCAACTTCTCTTCTTCTATACTGTTCTTGAGAGTTCTAATGGAGAGATAGGTTTTGGTTTTGAGTCTAGAGTCTAAAGGGGTATTTTGTTGTTTAAATACTCATATAATACCTAAAGTTACCTAAAATAATATCACATGCAATTATTTTGATGTGGGGAAAGTTTCCCAATTCACCCCTTCACTTAACAGTGAACTCCGAGAATGTGCTGGCCCAATCGACAGAAGGCACCTACTGGGCATTGACCATACGACGGGCCATACTGGCAACCTTAGTTCTGGTCAGTAATCCTTCACTTACGGCATAAGCTCAAGAAGCTAAGTGTCAACCATTGACACACATTTACGGGGCGTTGATGGACCTACGGTTCGTTGATGCCCCTCCTTTGTTGGGACTTATTTTTGACAGCTTTTCTCACATGTTGGGTCCTATTCAAGGACCCCTAGGTTTGTCCTTGTGGAGTTTTGTACAAACGTTTCCACTTCAAATACGTCCGTATAGATGTTAGGAACCCTCGTTATCAATTTGAGTTCCAAACACTACATTAAACCTCATTATACACATTAAGGCAAGCTAGCACGTCTTAAGGCTAACTTTCAAACGTCACCTGACGTTCTTGGACGTTTCACCTCAAAACTCTCTCAAACTCTATATACTGCATCTAAACACTATATTTTATCATTTAAATACCTTATATGCTCATGACCCTCTCATGTAAATCTCTATCATTCCCTAATTCATTCCGGGGTGTTATATTTTGCTATTGTATATAATGAGTTTATGGGATCTGAAATAAGGTTTGAAGGGGTTGAAAGAAAAATAGATTGATATGGTATTAGGAATAACTTGCGAAGCCAACGACAAACCGTAGGTCCAACGACGGCTCATACATAATGCATCGTTGGTCATGTTGAGGAAAGTCTGATCAAGTGTGGAACCAAGAAGCCTATAGGCAATTGGTCAAATCATAGATTATCCTGCACATTCGGCTTTTATGATAAAAAAGGTTGAATTCCATTACCTTAACCACAGAGGTGACGTACGAACTGTAGGTCGACCCATGGTCCATAGGTCTTGTCGTCAGTCAAAACCGCGTCCGAAACTATTTTTCCTTATTTTTGTTTCCTAGTTGGCTTACAGTTTATATACTATAAATATTAGTTGCTAGAGTTCGACAATATTGGACACTTTTGTTTTTGTCTTTCAGAAATATATAAAAAATAATTATCAATTTGATTGTCGAATTTGGTTTAAGCAATTTTGCACATAGAATTTCAATTCAAGATTTCGTCTTTAATCTATTCTAATTATAAGCTCGTGAATTCCTTTAACTCTAATATGAATTGCGAATTCTCAATCATTAGTTATGAACACGTAATTTTTTATCAAACTTATGTTTACTAGAACTTTTAGAGCTTAAATATTTTATAAATCTAAATTAAATATTTTTATTAAATTTATTTTAAAAAGATGTTAAAATAATGAAAATAGAGTCAACTTTAAGGTACATCTGGTTTTCAATATGTCCACAATTTTATTAAATATTTATTTTTGATCTATCTATTTAAATTTTCTATAATCTAATTAATTCCAAAATAATTAGTTAATATTATTATTATATTTTTTTATTAATTAACAATAAAATAAAAAAAAACATACATATATCCACAACCTACCCTCACCCTCGACTTACTTCTCCACTACCCCAACATTCCCTCACTCAAAGGTAAAAAAACTAATTTTATATATATATATATATATATATATATATATATATATATATATATATATATATATATAATATATATATATAAAGAAGAGGCAGAAGTATATAAAGAAGAGGCAGAAGTTTAAAATATATGAAAATGATAACAATACAATAAAATATAGTAGTTGAAAAGAAAGAAGAAGAAGGAAAACGTAATAATATAAACAATGAAAAGTTTAAACAAAAAACATTGATTTATTTTTTAAAAATATATAAAAGGAATAGATAATGAGAAAGAAATACAGAATCCAAGAAAAAAAATACAAAACAACATGCACAGAAAATGAAAACAAAAAAAAATGGAAATTTTTTTTTCAAGAAATTGGCCGTAACTTTCTTAACATTTTTTTCTAAAAGTAATCATAAATCCCATAAAATTCTACCTCATATCAATAAAATAAGACAATGCAAGATAATCTAAAATTTATATTATATCATAAAAGTGTAGATTTATTTGATTTTATTTAATATTTTCTTATAACATTAGATAAGTTTTAGGATTATTAATAAATATTATTTCGATTAAGAATGTTGTGACACATATTTTTGACACATTCAAAATTCAAGAATGTGGTGATGCACCTTGTTTAGGTATAAATATAATTATTAATTTAAAGTAACACTTATAGAAAATTTTTAGGTGCGAGGACTCTAGAGGGGAAGATAGTTATTTCTCCAAATGTCAAGCCCAACAGTGCAATTATGCCTATATGTTGAGACCAAATAAAAGTTCAACAATAATAATGTGAGCAAGTCGGTCTGAAAATAATATATTCAAATAATAATAAATAATTAAAGTATTAGTCAATAATAGCGACGTGCTAGAACCAGGGGACTCAAGGGATGCCTAATACCTTTCCTTCGGTTAATAGAATTCCTTATCCGAGTTTCTGGTTCGCAGGACAAAATAAAGAGTCATCTTCTATTGGTTAGAGTTTAAATAAAAAGCTGACTTGGAACACCATAATTCAATTTCAAGTGGAGTCTTTTTTTAAAAAATTAATTGTTAAATCAATATTGTCACTTCAATTGGAAATCCCCTTCCGCTTCCGAGTGCCGCATAAAAAGTGGTGTGACATCTCTGACGACTCAACTAGGAAATAATGAGAATTCGAGCTTATTGTATCAACTTTTACTTGATTCTACTATTTTATTGGTTATATTATTTTTGATGTGTTAATGTGTTATTTGATTCTCATTTATTGTTTTTTTTTATATTTATATTGTAGAAGTTCACTAATTTTTTTCTAGGCACACATTATGAGTCTTTGACTACACTTAGAGATGTTCAAAGGAATGCAGTTATGCATACTATTTTCCCTTTAGATAAAGTTGGAGTGCATTGACACCCAATGAAGGATATTTTAGTCATACATGTTACACGGGGTCGGACAATCAATGAGTCCGAATAGCACTGCTACCGATAAATTCTCCCTCCTTGGCTCGAATGGTCAACTCGAGTAGACTAGTCTAAATACCTATCGCTTTCAAGTTTGAACCTAGTAACTGGATTTTAGACTTGTTTATTCCTAGTATGCTCCGCTTATTTGTAATACTAGATAATTGAAAGCGCGTTCACGGGCCCAATATAATTATTATCTTTATAATTTTGATTCTTTTTTTACCTGAATTCACATATAATTTTATTATAATTTCTACAAATATCTATCAATTAAAAAAATTGTAAAAATCCCCTATCTGACACATCTCTCTCCTCTATCAGATACATGACTATCTCCTCTCGAATACATACATATCCTCTTTACAATACATCTTCATCCCCTCTTAAATAAATCTCTATTGTCTCGTGGATAAATTTATATCCTCTCGAGTACATCCATATTCTCTCTCAAATATAGTTCTCTGTTCTCAAATTCATCTTTGAGTTATATGACTGCAAGTTTCCTGAGTAGCAATGTATCATAAGCGATGTATCCGCATGTCACCTGATAAATATAAATTTTTTTATATGAAAAATAGTAGAATATAACGTAATGAACTCTTAAAAATACTAAAATATATTTCGTTTTAACTTTAATTTATGTGACATATTTTTTTGTGTAGTCAATTTCAAAAGAATGATATATTAATACATTTAATAACATTTGGACTTTAAAATATACATTTTATTCTTAGTAATAAATTTATAGTCATATGAATATTTATGGTTTGTTTTAAACCACGAATTTTAAAAGTATTTTTTTAATAAAAACTACATTTTAAGTCAAATAAGCATTGCATAAATAGAAATGGAGTGAATACAATTTTAGTTAAGTTTTTTTTGTAAACTTTTTTTTTGTTAACAAAATTTAAAATGAAATGCTTAACCTTTTTCACAATTATGTTTATAGTTTCTTTTTTATCAATATCTAGTGGATAATAACAAAAAATTTAATATATATAAGGTAATAACGTAACTTAATTTGGAATTTCAAGTATTGATATTAATTAAAAAATATTTATATGTAAATTGTAAAGCATTCATGGTCTAATATTTAATATACTTCTTACTCTCGATGAATTACACTAATTTGTAATAATTCAAAATTGTAAAAATAGAAATAAAGACCAAAAAAGTGCAACTAACAATTATATGAAGGTCAATCCGTAGTTAATATATTATGAAAATATCCTAATTATATAATATATAATTCTATGACAAGTTAATTTTTTATCACATATATTTATACTATTTCAAAATTTATCCCGTTAAATTGTTATGTATTTTCTTAAACTACAGTTATGCGGTCATTATTTTTCAATTCTTACATTATAAACTTTATATTCTTCTTATTGTTTTTTTATCTCTTTAGAATTGTGCGATTTTTGTTTTCTTACTTACATCACAATTATTAAAGATAAAATAAATATTATGTTGGATATAAATTATGTTAAATGAAATTATATGAATACTTTTGTTTAAAAAAACATTATATATAATTTAAAAGTATACATACAAGGAATTAAGATAAA
The DNA here is from genome assembly GCA_027704805.1 of Solanum corneliomulleri. Lineage (NCBI taxonomy): Eukaryota > Viridiplantae > Streptophyta > Magnoliopsida > Solanales > Solanaceae > Solanum > Solanum corneliomulleri. The sequence goes on along the minus strand of JAKWIY010000008.1, from coordinate 31,235 downwards.
ATAAATATTATGTCGGAGATATATAGGTTAAATAAAACTATATGAATATTTATGTTTAAATATAAGTAAAAAGGAAATTACATATATGGAAGATTGTAGGATTATATTGAATATGTTATAGTACTAATAAACATAGATGAACAATTTTAATTGTCAAGAGTATAAAAGTAATTATATTTTTCTCATTATTATTATCATCAAACAAATACAGATTTGTTTTTTTAAAAATAAAAAAAATGAGCTTGTGGGCCACACATGAAACAAATACAGATTTGAATTCTTCTAAAAAACTATTTTGAAAATTAATTATACAACTATAAATTGCAAAACTTTATCCATAATAATGTTCAAAATTACAATTTTTTTTATTGATCGTCCTCATCATGACTCTTTTATATAATAAAATAATTTGCATTTGACTTAATGGGACTCAATACAGTTAGAGAGAAAACCAAAAAAAAGTTGTTAGAGAAGTTCTTAATTTGCTAAAAATTAAAATTCCAATAAAAGTCATTTCTAATAAAAATCACAAGAAAATTAAAATAAAAAATCTGTTTCAAAATTTTTTTATAAAATTTTAAACAACAAAAATTAATGCATTTTTCAACAATTTTTTTTAACTTTTCAAAGAGTAAAATAAAAAAAAGGCAATTTGTTCAATCTAAACGAACTATGCACACCTGATTCTCAGCCAAATGAGAAATCTAAGCAACCATCTTTGAATCCGGTGATCGAGATTATACCCCTTGTTGAAGCTGAAAAAACGGTTAAAAATGAGCAACAGGAAGATATGGTTAGAAAATGAAGAGTTTCGAATAGAGTGTAAGAGATATACAAGGATTGGGAGCTCTTAAAAGTACATCATTCAATTGTTTATGCATGTTTCTGCACGTTCATCTACCCATCGACTTTAAAACTCCAAAGTTCAAGAAGTATGATGGACATGGGGATCCTTTAACTCATTTAAAGACATATTGTAATCAACTGAGAGGGGCCAGAAACAAAAAAGAAGTGTTCATGGCTTATTTTGGGGAAAGTTTGATGGGAATTGCCTTCGAATGGTTCATAGATCAAGATACTTCTAACTGTCATACATGTGATGATTTCGATCGATGTTTTGTTCAATAATTTCAATATAACATCGAAATAGTTTCAAATAGTACTTCACTTGCAAACATGAAAAATAGGACTACTTAAAATTTTCATCAATATGATATTAGGTGGAGGGAACAAGCTACTAGGGTTAAGCCGCCAATGAAAGAGTCAGCACTAATTGATGTTTTTCTTTAAGCGTAAGAACCTTACTAGTTTCACTATGTACTTTCTGTTGTTAACAAAACATTTTCCGAAGTTATTAAGATTGATAAAATGGTGAAAAATGGCATCAAGTTTGAAAATATTGTAAGTCAAGCTTCCATGAAAGACAAAACATAGGTGATTAAAAATGGATCAGGGAATCTCGGAGGAAAGAACTAAAGGAGGATGTAGAAAATGTTGTGTCAGACACACAAAAAAGTCCAAGGGGTCTATTTTATCAATATGCACCTCCGCAAATTTCTCATGATCTCCCTATGCAAGACACATAATAATCTTTTGTCCCACCTCAATATGTAGTATATAGGCACAACAATATGCATATCAACCAAACAATATATCATCAATGCCTAGTACCAAAAAATCAAAATTTTCGTCCTTCTTCTCAAAATTTTTGAGCACCTTATAATCTCCGTCCGAGTCAGGGATTTGAAGTAGGTCAAACGCCTAGAAATAATTTCACACCATTGGAGAGTCTTACACAAGTTTATTTAATAAGTTGAAACATTTGAAGATGGTAGAGCCGATTCCTCAAAATTATGTGAACTCACATGCAGAAGGTTTCAATCCTATAATACGGTGTGCATACCATTCTAATGCTCCAAGGCACAGTACTGAAGATCGTTGGAACTTAAGAAGAAAGGTTGAAGAGATTATTCAAACAAGAGGATTGTGGTTCAAAATGATGACCCGCCAAATATTACTCAGAATCCTCTACCAGCGCATAATGATGTAAACTTCATCGAGATGATACATGATGATAAAGAATATGACAATTCTCTTAATTATCATGAAAATACAATTGAAATTGTTGAAACATTCATGAAGGCTAGTGTGCAAAATAATGGCCAAGATGTCTTGCTTAAGGATGTGGAGACACTCTTGTTTTCTCTAAAAAGAGAGTATGGATTTAATTTTAAGATTATCCTCTACTTTAAGATTTAATTTTAATGCTTGGATTTTCTTAAAAGTTTCTCCACCAAAGGTTGCTTTTTTAAGGCATAACCCTGATGATCCTATTCTGTTTTTAAAATTTGTACAGAATTTTCCTATTCTTGTAGTTCTTTATTCATCTAATCAGATTCTTCTTAACTTGTTGAACATTCTCCATAAATTTCTTCAAAGAAATCTTCACTTTCTATAGATTTTATCGATTCTAGATCTGAATCAATTTCTTTCTATCTATTTTTGAGATTTTTACTCTTTTCTTGTTATATTCGTAACTTTTATGGCCTTCTTCTCCACAATTATAGCATTTGCATTTATCCTTTGTTTTTGAAAATTCTCTTTTGTTTTTATAGTATTTTTTCTTCGGTATATATTTCTGTTTAGCGAAATTTTTTCTTTATATTAACCCCTTTTTGAGTTGTTTTTTTCCTTTTGTATGGTCTATCATTACATCCCCAATGCATTGGTATCCTTGCAATATATTTGTGTATTTATTATTTTAGCTTTTCTCAGCATGTTATGGGACATACAAAGTTGACATAATCTATTTCTTAGGAAATTTATTCTATGTCCAAGAGTATCTCCTTTTTTATTTTACTTTTCGTATTCTTCTCTAAAATATTTAGCCCATAAGCTTGGTAATTTTTTATAGTATTTTTCTAAATAAGGCATCATTTCCTTACTGCTATCGAATATTTTATAATAATATTCTTCGAATTCAAAAGTATATTCTTGAATATAACTCATTTTACAAATTTGTAATTTTTGTAGTTTTTCTTTAGCAATATTTTTTATCATTTCTTTATTTTCTGTTATATTTCCTTGTCCTCCTAAGAATTCAATTGAAATATATTGCTTAAGATTAGTTATTCCTTCTTGTAAAGAATTCTTTAATCCTTCTAAGGTATCATTTTTTTTTTATATTTTCTGCATCTTCATTTAATCCTGAAAACCAGTCATTTACTTTGCCCATAAAAGTGTTTATCATAATGATATATTTTTCTTTATCCGTGTAATTTCCTTTTCCTAATAGGAAGTATAAGAGCATATTTTGAGACCAAAGGTCTAGGCTATTTTCTGGATCTCTTTTACATTCAAGATCTAGAAATTGAACACCTATATCTCCTATTGGGAGTCTATTCGGCATAAATCTTGATTTATCATTATTATGATAGTTTTTTGTAAAATCATTATTCTCTTTCGCTTTATTTGCAAAAATTTTATCTTGTGGCTCTTGACATTCTTCTTTCATAGAAGTTGACGCTTCGAATCTTCCTTGGGGTCCTCATGTCTCCCCTTTATTCATGAAAACATTTATTTTTTCTGAAATGCTTAGATCATCTAAAGAATAAACTAGCTCATCTAATTCATTCATTTTTATTTTCTTCAATTGATTTTGAATTAATTTCTACTACAGAATCATCTTTATGATTTGTTTCTAAATCATTTTCATTTTCTAAATGTAGATCTTTTTCTTTTTCTTTTTCAAGGAATCATTGGATTGAAATTTCATCCATGCTTCTTTTCTGATAAGTGTTTCCACTTGCTGATTTTTTATTTAATAATTCTTTAATATATTTTTGACTTACTTTTTTGTCAATTTTTTATGTTTTTTCTATTAGATTTGTTATTCTCCCTGGAGTATTTTCTCTAATATATTTTATCTCTATTTCTATCATTTTTAACCGTAAGGATAATTGTTTATTACTTTCTATGAGATCTTTTAGTAATTTAGAAATTTCTTTTAAACTCATTATTCTGAAAAATAATAATGAGAGGTGTCAAAGAAATTATAATTTATAATATTATATCTTTCTTCTTCTTTTTTATTTTGTAAGTTAACTATCCTAACAATTTTTCTTTTTAGATCTTATAAAATTGATACAAGGGTATCCATTTCTATATACCAATAAGTTCTTATATTGTTAGAATCATAGTCCATAGGAAAACGTAATAATAATAAACAAAGTAAAGTTAAAAAAAGTGAAAATAAATTTTTAAAAAATAAAAGGAAAAGATAATGATATATAAAAACAAAATCTAAGAAAAAAAACAAAAAAAAATACAAACAACTTGCACAGAAAATGAAAAAAAAAGAGAAGAAGAAACAATTATTTTCAAGAAATTGGTCTTTACTTTCTTATCATTTTGTTCTGAAACTAATCATAAATTCCATAAAGCTCTACCTCATATGAATAAAAATAAAACAATACAAATACATTCTTAATTTATATTATATCCTAAAATTTTAGATTTATTTTATTTATTTAAAATTTTCGTATTACATTAGATGAGTTTTAGGCAAATTAAGAAATATTCTATCGATTAATAATGTGCGTATGCATCTATTTCAGACATTAATAATTCAAGGATGTGGTGAAACACCTTTTTTTTAAAATATTAATAAATTGTATTAATTTAAAGTAATATTTATAGACAATTATTAGGTGTGAGGAACTCCACAGGGAAAATAGTCATGTCTTCAAATGTAAAGACCAAGAGTGCAGTTATGCATCTCAGTTGAGACCAAATAAAAGTTCAACAATAAAAATATGAGCAAGTCGGTCTGAAAATAATATATCCTAATAATAATAAATAATTAAAGTATAAGTCAATGAAAGCTAATGTAACGACCTGTTTAGTCGTTTTGAGCAGTAGATTGAAATTCTGGAAAAACTGGCTGGGACAACGGAAGTCGTGACGGACCGTCGTAGTCACGACGGCCCGTTGTAGTCACGACGGCCCGTCGTGGATGTTTCGTCCCATGACACTTAGAATTCTAAATTGGAAACTGAAAATCGACTCTCTGTAAATTGTGACGGACCTGCAGGACGTGCCGTCACATCCACGACGAACCGTCGTGAGTTTCCGTTGCAAAACACTTCAACTTTTGAGAATTTGGTGCAAGAAACGAGTTTCTGACCGTCAGGACGGAGGTGCAGGACGGACCGTCACAGCCCACCTGGAACCTGGGGAGGTGCGACGACCACCGTGACGGACCATCGCAGGCACGACGGCCCGTAACAGGTTGCGCAGTCCCAGGCAAATTAGGATTTCTCCACATGTTTTAAGGGTCGTTTTGGACTATTCTTTCCTTTATTATAAAGATTGAGGGTTTATATTAATAAGTCTAATTACTTGGGGTTAAAAGAGGTAACCTTAAGTTAATTAGTGGGTTTTATTGTCCTCTTTATTTCTTAATTATATGATAATTAGGGTAAAGGAAAGAGGGGTTGAATAAAACAAAATAAAAGGAAAGAAAGAGGAGATTGATCGATTGAGAGAGAGTCGAACAAGGGAAAAGGATAACAAAGCTTGGGAGATTTCTTGTTGATTTCAATTCTTCGGTGGAGGTAGGTTATGGTGCTTTTACAATATTCGTAGTGAACTCTTAATAGTGAATGATATGTATTGATGGTATTGTAAACCTGTCTATATGCTTAATTGTATGCTTGCATGAATATGATTATGTGATTTTGATAAAACAAGCATGATGAAAATCATTGAATCCCAAATCTTGAAAGAAACTTTAATCTATGATATTAATGATGATGCCTTGGTATAAAAGAAGGCTTGATGAATTAAAGTAATGGGATTGGTGATGCCTTGGTATAGAGAAGGCTTGATGAACGGATAGAATGATGTTAGTGGATCGGAGTGTCACGTTCCGACACATAGTATCAGTGGATCGGAGTGTCACGTTCCGACACATAGTATTAGTGGGACGGGTGTCACGAACCGACACGTAGAATTAGGGGATCGGAGTGTCACGTACCGACACATGTAGGGGATCGGAGTGTCACGTTCCGACACATATAGGGGATCGGAGTGTCACGTACCGACACATATAGGGGATCGGGTGTCACGAACCGACACGTAGAATTAGGGGATCGGAGTGTCACGTACCGACACATAGTGGTAGGGGATCGGAGTACCACGTACCGACACAAGAGGAAGAAAGATAATGAATCTTGAAAGATGATAATATACCCAACATAATGAACTTATTTCGCAAACGAGTGTGATATTGAGGCTTGAGTCCTCATGGATGAACTTGATGGTATTATTGACGATTATAATACTTGTTGTTGCTACATGTTGAGCTTATAGTTGATTTATAATATAACTTGATATATATTATTTCTATTTTGAGTTGGCCGATGATATCTACTCAGTACTTGTGGTTGTACTGACCCCCTACTTTTATGTTTTCTTCTTTGTATTTGTGTAATGCAGCAAACGTTCCGTCAACTTCAACACAACAGTAATTCGAGCCAGTCTTCACTACCTTCGGAAAATTCAGGGTGAGCTAATGCGTCTAGCTTGGACTGGATCTTCTTCTTCAAGTCTTGATGCCTTGAACTTCCGGCATGGACTAGCTCTTTAGTTATTTTTGTTCTTAGACATTTTAGTTTAGTAATTTGAGGATAGATGTTCTTGTGATGATGACTTCCAGATTTTGGGGATATTAATAATAGTTTGAGTTGTTTTATTAATGAGTTAAGTCTTCCGCATTTCTTTTGTTGATATTGTATTAAAATGTTTAGGGTTATATTGGTCGGTTCGCTCACATAGGAGGGTAAATGTGGGTGCCAGTCGCGGCCCCGATTTGGGTCGAGACAAACTTGGTATCAGAGCATTAGGTTCGTTGGTCTCATCACACAAGATTAGGTCTAGTAGAGTCTTAAGGAACGGTAGGGGGACGCCTTTACTTTTCCTTGAGAGGATATAAGACTTTAGGAAAATTTCACTCTTTCATTCTTTCTTTCGTGCTACTACTTGAGTCCAATTGGTATCTAGGCAATACGAATTGGTATCTGACCATCTTCACTCTATTTCGCAGATGGTTAGAACTAGAGCAACGACCGCACCAGAAGCAACAACGGAAAGACAAGAAACGACTGAGCCAGCCACTGGGGCTGTAGCTCGAGGAAGAACAGCGGCAAGAGGCCGTGGAAGAGGTCGTGGGAGGACGTCCTCTAGAGGAAGAGAACGAGCCCCTAGCCCATCTGATGCTAGGGCGGTGACTCCTCCACCGACTGAGGAGGTAGTAAGAGAGGGTGAGGAAGGGGAAACTGAACAAGAGCAGAATGAGGAATTGCCACCCCAACCTACCCCAGAGATGATCAACCAGGTACTTGCTTATCTTAGCGGGTTATCCGATCAGGGTCAGGCACCTCCAGTGGTTTCTGCACCAACACCTCCGGTTTCAGAGATACGACATGCGGCTACTATGGCTCCCCGCATGGATGCATCATTGGGAATAGGCACATTTCCACGTCTGACTACTGGGCCTATTATGACAAACGATCAACATGAACTTTTCAGTAAGTTCTTGAAATTGAAACCTCCAGTCTTTAAGGGTACAGAATCAGAGGATGCCTACGATTTTCTAGTTGATTGTCATGAGCTACTACACAAGATGGGTATAGTAGAGAGGTTTGGTGTCGAGTTCGTGAGCTATCAGTTTCAAGGGAACGCCAAAATGTGGTGGCGTTCACATGTTGAGTGTCAACCAACAGAGGCACCACCTATGACTTGGGAATCATTCTCTAGTTTGTTCATGGAAAAGTATATCCCCCGACTTTGAGGGATAGGAAGAGGGATGAGTTCTTGAGTCTAGAGCAAAGTAGGATGACTGTTAACGCATATGAGGCCAAATTCCGTGCATTATCCAGGTATGCCACCCAACTTTGTTTTAGTCCACAAGAACGGATTCGCCGTTTTGTGAAGGGGTTGAGGTCAGAATTGCGAATTTCAGCCTTACAGATAGCGGCAACGGCAACATCCTTCCAAGAGGTGGTAGACTTTGTGATAGAGGTGGAACGAGTGAAACCAGATGACTTCACCACGACATCGACATCGAAAAGGTTTCGAAGGGGAGGCGAGTTTAATGGTTCTCACTCTAGAGGACAGAGCTCCGGAGGTTACTCAAGTCGACCAATTCAGTCTTCGCTACAGAATGTAGTTGAGGGTCCACCTCAGAACGGTCAACACTTCTCCGAGAGACCTATGCCCGACTCCAGAGAGTGTTATGGATGTGGGGAGATTGGACATATTAGGAGGAATTGTCCAAAACAGAGTTACAGACCCCCAATAGCTAGAGGTAGAGGCGGTCATGGTAGAGGCCGTTTTTCTGGAGGACGTGGTGGTCGAGGTAATGGTGGTCACCACAACGGCAGAGGTGATGGCAAAACGGAGCCACTGCTACACAACATGGTAGGGGCAACGGACAGACAAATAATGGGGCCCATTGCTACGCTTTCCCTGGGAGATCTGAAGCGGAGGAGTCTGATGTTGTTATCACAGGTAATCTTTTGGTTTGTGATTGCATGGCATCTGTATTATTTGACCCTGGCTCCACGTTTTCATATGTATCCTCATCATTTGCTAATGGTCTAAAATTGCATTGTGAATTACTTGACATGCCTATTCGTGTTTCTACTCCGGTGGGTGAGTCTGTGGTAGTTGAAAAGGTACATAGGTCTTGTTTGGTGAATTTCGTGGGGAGCAACTAGGGAATTTCATTCCGCACCATGGTCTGGCAACTAGGGAATTTCATTCCGCACCATGGTCCGGCTACGTGTGTATGCTTTACAAAACCTTACGTTAACCTCATATTAAGCATCATAATCAATGTTTGGCTTAATTTTTAGTTCTCACCAACCGACACTAGCCTATTAGATAGTATATACTAAATCTACGTTGAAAATTATTTTCTTATTATATACCTCCTTAGTCTGGCAAGTAGAAGTAAGGCGAGTTCTAACGTGTGCACTCGTTAAGTAGACTTCTAAATGAAATAATTATAAATAGATGCAAGACACTATTCGAGAGTTGGTATTTTAGTTAGATTTTACCTTGTTATTTACCCATCGTTCCCATAACCCTAGTTATGGAGTTTAGTTACTCATGTTAATTATCACACAATTCATATTAACTAGATAAGAATTGATACACTTACTTTTATTAGATTTAACAAAATCCTGAAAATTACTTGAATTAATCAAAATCTTGCAACAAAACGATTCTTGAAATAAAGTAATTTGCACAAAATCCAAAAATTCAATACTTAGAACAATAAAACTAGAAAATATTAAAGAGTCTAACCCCTAAAACGAGTGTTTTACAAGTATTTATAATAATAGAGTCCTAACAAAAGAAGGAAATCTATTTAGGAAAAATCTACCCAAAAAATGCGCGTGAGTCGATGACATGAGCGACGGACCGTCAAGGCCCTCCATCGTTCCATACTTAACTTCTTTTTCCTCTACTTTATTCACAAACCTTTTGTTACCATCGATGTACATGGATAACGGTCCATTGTGTGCACGACGGTCCGTCAATGGCTTCCATGCTTCTATACTTAGAATATTTTGAAGATAGGTACTAGGTATACTTTCTTTTAACATTGGCGAATGTATAGGACGTTCTGTCATGAAATGATGGTCAATCCAGAGCCTCTATAGCCCCATACTTAGTCTGAGTTCCCCAACTTCCTTTAGCAGCCTTTTTCTCCGTACAATGGTGGTCACCAACGGACCGTCAAGGTCAAGACGGGCCGTCGACGTCTCCGTAGGTCATCACTTCTGCAATTTTAAGCACAATACTCCACGTTCTCCTTCTGGATAGATTTCTTTAAAACAAAGAGAAAACTACATTAAAACCAGTACAAAAATGCCTTAGGCACACACTAAACTTAAGGAAAAAGCATTAAAAGTACAGTGAAATAACGGTACATCAGGCCTACAGTTTTGCATGCTTCAATGTTAAGTGTAGCGGTGAAATGATAAATTCACTGACATCAAAATAAATGATTTGGCGGTTACCTAATAGTTTTTTTGGTATTTTAAGTGGGTTTATAAGTCATACACACCTAGATTAATTCAAATTCCAAATCAAAACACAAAATCTCTAAGAAACTCTCTAGAACTCCATTGAAGTCAAAAGTCAAGATTGAACTTTAATTGAAGATTGGTTTGTGATTCTTCATCAATTATTCATCAAAATCGTTGTGTAGAATAAATTGAGTTATGGTCTTCATCCTTGAAACTCTTTTCTTCAAGAAGCAGAACTTCGAAGTGATTTCCAAAGTATTCCAAAGATGAAATTGTCCAATATTGATATCTATCCATGGATTTTTGCATATAATGTTTTGAAACATTAACATAATTTCTCTATGAGCCCATCTAATTCATGAACCTTAGTTTTTGACTATTTTGTGGGTGACTTGATTATGTTTTAATGTTATTGAATTCTTATGTAATTTGATTAGGGCTATTAAATTATGATAGACTCGTGTTAGAATTGTTAGTATGCTTCCGTTAATTCATCAATCCATGTTGTATGATATATTATTCATTGTCTATTGTAATAATTGAATTGAATCGGTGATCATGGTCATGGGTAAGGGCCTTTTGGGTATTGGGTTGGATAATTTAGCTATGGATTGAAGTGGTGAGAGTGGATTGGTGGTATGCTTCCCTATTTCTCTTTATAATATGTAATCTTGGTCTTGAATTATGGTGTGATTGGTATGGTCCACTTATGGTGGTAGTGCTATGTTGTTTACTTGTGAATAATGTGGCCTCATCGGCGTTACTATATGAATTACGATAATCATGGCCTTGTCGACATTACTTGATGTAATATGTTGGCTTGTGTAGTTTATTTATGTGAAGTATGATCATATCTATCAAATAGTGAGTAAGGGGAAAGTATGTGTTCTTATATTGACAATAGGTGATCATGTTAAACTATGACTATGTCCTTATGTGTGTAGTCTTAGGGTTGATGAATGATTCTTCGTACTTGAATATATGATTATTATGATGGTTATCTTGATGGTTGTGTAGTAGTATATAGCGTGACCTACAGTTGACTTGGTTGTCTCTAGGTGCTCTAGAATTGTATGTTATGTGTATGGTATGGTGAAGAGTATGTATGTGTCTTGTTTTGATAGAATTGTGTCCCTTACTTGATATATGTATAATGTGAATATGACTTCTTGAATTAGTATGCTAAAGATCCTTGTGAATATGACTTGTTGGCATAGTATGCTAAAGCTCGTAAGTCTTGTATGTGTTATTTACATTTGACCTTGAACATAGGTAAGAAGGTCCTTTATGCGGAACCTGCATCCTAGATGTAAGGTTATGATATCCTTGTGGTCGAAAGCCGTAATGGCATCCTTGTTGTGTGAATCATGGACTTAATGTTGGTTGGCTAGAGTTGCATGAAATCATTCTTAGAAAAATCATCGAGTTGTCCCCATGACCATTGACTGGCAACCCTATGGAACCTTTTTGGTAAGGTGTAATGTGATTGGGCTAGGAACAAAATATATAACCTCTTCATGTACTCCTTTATGTGAACTACTCTATAAGAACAAAGGCTAGCATCGAGTGAGTATGTTTGGGAAGTAGCTATATTTAAATTATTAGAATAAAGAACAAGGAAACAATCAATATTCCTTAACCATTGGCCTACATGTGATGTGTCTAAGCTTTACCATTGGCAAGTAGAACACCCTCAATTGGAGTAGGTAATAACTATGGATTCTATGCCTAGCTACCGTGGTATATGACGCGTATTGCTTATTCTCATAAGAGGGATACACACTAGTGTTGGAGAATTTCTATGAAGTTGAAGTGGTGGCATGGAAAATTATCCAGACATTGCACAATTACGCTTTGAGTACATTAGTGAGTGAGTCCCTAGGTCTTCTCCAAGACCATTAGTTGAATGTACTTATATGTTGAATGTCTCTTAAATTAACTTATGAAGATAATTACTTAAGATAGAAAGCATATAAATGAATAAGTACTTATGTAGAGTAGTTTAAGGGTTTCCTTGTTAAGGTGTGAATGGGACATATAGGATGGTTTTTCATGTCTTACTTAGGGAAGTCTTAAGAATTATTCTATATAGGAAAGTTTCCTGATAAAGTAGACATGATCTAAACTTAGGAAGTTTAAGGATTATTCAGGTAATATTGGAGAGGGTGTATGGGTGTTCTCTTCTTGAGTTAATTAAGTAAGTCTTTTGATAACCTTTGTGGAGGAGAATGTCATATTATATATGTTATTGTTATGAAGTGAGAATGAAGATAGTCTAAAGGATCGCTTAGGTATGTGCGAGGGGATTGTATGGGATGTGGCTTCATAACTCACTCAAGTGAGCCTTAGATTCATATTGGGTAGGAAGATCGCATGTTTATGTTTTTTGGATACACTTTGACGCTATAATGTGGAGTGTGAATATTATTTGGATTTATAGTGACCTTAGAGTGAAGTCACTGTAAGCTTATTGTACTATGATGTTCTTGTATATTGAATATAATTGTTAATGTATTCTAATGGTAATGTTTGGTGCTTAAATGTGTTTCTTATAATTTTAATGTGATGTTTTAATAAAAAAAGATCATATTTTTCATAAATATCCCTTTCTAATGAATTTATATATTAAGCCATACTTAGTACATGTGTTTGTAATAATTTATACATTTGTCTATCTCAGGTGTGGTTAGCAGGTGAGAGGTGTTGTTGAAGCAAGCTTGGAATCTAGTTATCATTCAAGCAAATTTGAAGTATGTCTTAACTTGACTCGAGGGTATAATCGTCATTAGATTTCTATTATTTGGGTACTATAATAGACTAAGTAATTGTATATTTTGATTTTTATGGGTCGTCTCCCAAATATTCTTGAGACTAAGATTTGCATATGTTGAGACTTAGTATTTTCCTATGGTTTTTATATGAAAGATGTTTTAATATATTTCGTGTGAAAAGTTTAATTCCACACTACCTTTCATATATGTATGCAATGAATGATTTCTAAGGGCTTGTACAAGACCTCTGAGAGGTCAAGTATGTCATGTTTCACTTCGAGAGTGCCATATCTTCTAGGGTGTACTCTCGGGATGTGACAAAGACTTTGGACCCTAAAACCATTTTCTATAACCTTATGTTCTAATACCAAGCTTATCACGACTAAGGAGCACTCCCTAGAAGTAACACGACGTACTCCACCCCTTAGAAATCTGTCATTGCACAATCGTAAATAAAAATAACGGAAACTTTTTAAAAACTTTTCATGGAACATCATAGTCTAGAATCATAACTTTTTATATATATCAAATATCATAAGTACATAAGTAGACTAGAAGTCTTTTTGTCATCTTAATGCACAACTAAATGGAATAGAATAGGGACAATGCCCTTAACAACATAAAATATAAGTCTAATCTATTATATCAACTTAAAGATTATCTTAATATAGGTAACCCTTGAATCATTGTCACGACCCAAAAACCGACCCGTGACTGGCACCCACATTTACCCTCCTATGTGAGCGAACCAAAAAATCTAAACCTTAACATTTCAACATATATCAACAGAACGTAATGCGGAACACTTAACTCATTAATAAAATCAAATCAATAACTATTATTATCCCCAAAAATGTGGAAGTCATCATCACAAGAACATCTATAATCAAATGACTAAACTAAGAGTATTCTAAAAGCTAAAACAAGTAAAAGCTAGTCCATGCCGAAAGCTCAAGGCATCAAGACTTGAAGAAGAAGATCCAGTCCAAGCAAGAAGCATTAGCTCACCCTGAATTTCCGATGTAGTAAAGACTGGCTTGAATTACTGTTGAGTCGAAGACGAAGGCACGTTTGCTGCACTCCACAAATAACAAAGAAGAAAACATAAAAGTAGGGGTCAGTACAAAACACGGGTACTGAGTAGATATCATCGGCCAACTCAAAATAGAAGACAATATATATCAAGTAATATCATAAAGTCAACTATGATACCCAACATGTAGCAACATCAAGTACTATATCATTAACAATTACCGTCAACTTTACACATGAGGACTCAAGCCTCCATACCATACTCATTTGGGAATTAGATTCATTAGATTGAGTATATTAACATCTTTCAAGATTCATTATCTTTATTTCTCTTGTGTCGGTACGTGACACTCCGCTCCCTCATTCATCTTTAATCCTCTTGTGTCGGTACGTGACACTCAGATCCCCTACTACTTTGTGTCGAAACGTGACACTCCGATCCCCTAAATCTACGTGTCGGTTCGTGACACCCGATCCCTTGAATCTACGTGTTAGTTTGTGACACCCGATCCCCTAAATCTACGTGTCGGTTCGTGACACTCGGTCCCCCTAATACTACGTGTCGGTTCGTGACACCCGATCCCTTAATTCTATGTGTCGAAACGTGACACTCCGATCCCCTAAATCTCCTTCTATCAATTTATCAAGCCTTCTTTCTCACTAAGGCATCATCAATCTCATTATTTTAGTTCATCACGCCTTCTTTTATAGCAAGGCCTCATCATTAACAAGAGATTAGGTTTTTATCAAGATTTGGGATTCAAAAGCTTCATCATACTTAATATAATCACAATTATATAATCACATTCATGCATGCATACGATCAAGCACATAGCAGGGTTTACAATATCATCAATACATATCATTCGCTATTAAGAGTTTTACTACGAATATCGTAAGAGGAACCATAACCTACCTCCACCGAAGACTAGTGATCAAGCAAGAAATTCCCAAGCTTTGTTCTTCTTCTCTCCCTGTTCGTTCGTTTCTCCCTCTCTCTTGTTCTTTCTAGTTTTATTATTCAAACCCTCTTTCTTTTACCCTAATTAGAATATAATTAAGAATGAAAGATGGCAATAATAACCCACTAATTAACTTAAGGTCACCTCTTTTAACCCCCAAGTAATTAGACTTATAATTCTTAACACTCTAACTTTATAATTAAAGTAGGAATAGTCCAAAACGTCCCTTAAAACGTGTAAAAAAATCCGACCCAGATTGGGATTACGCAACCTGTGACGGGCCGTCGTGCCTGCGACGGTCCGTCCTGCAGGTCGTCGCAAGGTTCAGAGACCCAAATTTCACCCAAGGGTCTGTGACGGTCCGTCACGCCTGTGACGGTCCGTCCCGCAAGTCCGTCACGAAGTTCAGAGAGTTGATTTCAGTATCCTATTTCAGAATTTCTAAGTGTTTTGAAACGAGACCCTGCGACGGTCCGTCGTGACCAGGACGGTCCGTCGTGGGGTCCGTCGTTTCAGCCAGTTTTCCAGAATTAAAATCAGCTGCTCAAAACGACTAAACAGGTCGTTACATTGGATACCAATTTACCCATCGTTAGTCCTCGAACGACCACAAGAAGAAAAACAAGGGCGAGAAGGAGTACCTGAATCCTTAAACAGATATGGGCATTTTTCTTGCATATCTGCCTCCTTCTCATAAGTGGCTTCTTCAACCGGTCGATTCTTCCATTACACCTTGATGGATGCAATCTCCCTTGACCTCAACTTGCGAACTTCTCTATCTAAAATAGCAACAGGCTCCTCCTCATAAGACAAATTTTCATCAAGCAAAACTGAATCCCAACGGATAATGTAGTTTCCATCCCCATGGTATCTTTTCAACATAGACACATGGAATACCGGATGTACTCCGGACAGCCCTGGGGGCAAGGCTAGCTCATAAGCCACCTCCCCTACTCGCTTAAGTACTTCAAATGGCCCAATGTACCTCGGACTTAGCTTACCTCTTTTACCAAACCGCATCACCCCTTTCATTGATGAAACTTTCAACAAGACTTGTTCACCCTCCATGAACTCTAAGTCTCTAACCTTTCGATCTGCATATTCTTTTTGCCTACTTTGCACCGCTAGAAGCTTTTCTTGAATAGATTTCACTTTCTCTATCGAATCCCTCAAAAGGTCAGTACCCCAAGGTCTAACCTCAAATGCATCAAACCACCCAATGGGAGACCTACATCTCCTACCATACAATGCTTCAAATGGGGCCATATCAATGCTTGAGTGATAACTATTATTGTATGAAAACTCCGCTAAGGGTAGGAAGTTATCCCAATGACACCAAATTCTATCACACAAGCACGAAGCATATCCTCTAATATTTGAATCGTTTGCTCAGACTGACCATCGGTCTGAGGATGGAACGCGGTACTAAGGTCCAACCTAGTACCCAATTCCGCATGCAATGTTTTCCAAAACTTAGAAGTAAACTGCTTACCTCTATCTGATATGATGGAGAGTGGAACCCCATGCAATCGAACAAAAGTGTTGCTTTAGGTCACGATACATCTTGGTTGCACCCGGATGTATAGAATACCTTGAACTATGAGCCTCTGTCAGTATAATGTTGATCAAATCATCGACGCGGGGTACACATACCCTTCCCTTAATCCTCAAAACACCTTCCTTTTCAATTGTTGCTTCTTTACCCTCCCCTTGCAACACTTTATCTCGATTCCGGATCAATTTTTCATCATTAAACTGCTTTCCCTTAATCTTGTCAAGGAAGGAAGATCTTGCCTCCACACAAGCTAAAAATCCTCCCTTCTCATTTACTTCTAATCTCATAAGGTCGTTAGCCAGAATCTGAACTTCTCTAGCCAGTGGGCGTCTAGAAGCTTGCAAGTGAGCTAGACTTCCCATGCTTCCCGCCTTTCTACTTAAAGCATCTGCCACAACATTCGCCTTTTCCGGATGATACAAGATAGTGATATCGTAGTCCTTTAGTAATTCCATCCATCTCCTTTGTCTCAAGTTCAAATCTTTCTGAGTAAAGACATATTGTAGGCTACGATGATCCGTATAGACTTCACACTTAACCCCATATAAATAGTGCCTCCATTGCTTCAATGCAAATACTACCGCGGCCAATTCCAAATCATGGGTCGGATAGTTACGTTCATGCACTTTTAATTGCCTCGAAGCATAAGCAATCACATTCTTCTCTTGCATAAGCACTGCACCCAAGCCAGAATAGGATGCATCGCAATAAACAATGAAGTTCTTACCCTCTACTGGCAAGGTAAGGATAGGTGCGGTAGTCAACAAAGTCTTGAGTTTCTGAAAGCTTTCCTCACACTCATCCGACCATACAAATGGAACATTTTGCTTAGTCAAGTTCGTCAGTTGGGAAGCAATAGAAGAGAATCCCTTGACAAATCGGCGGTAGTAGCTAGCTAACCCAACAAAGCTCCTTATTTCTGACACATTAGTAGGTCTTACCCAATTCTTCACTGTCTCAATCTTAGAAGGATCTACCATCACTCCCTCCTTAGAAACCACGTGCCCCAAGAAGGACACTGCATCTAGCCAGAACTCACACTTAGAGAACTTGGCATAAAGCTTTTTCTCCCTCAACCTTTCCAATACCATTCTCAAATGCTCCTCATGTTCCTCCTTACTTTTAGAGTATATCAGTATACCATCAATAAATACGATCACAAAGAGATCCAAATATGGCTTAAAAATCCCGTTCATCAAACTCATGAACGCAGCAAGGGCATTCATAAGACCAAAAGACATCACTACAAATTTGTAATGCCCATACCTGGTTCGAAAAGCAGTCTTTGGCACATCCGTTGCCCGTATTTTCAATTGATGATAACCGGATCTCAAGACAATCTTAGAGAATACACAAGCACCTTGTAACTGATCAAACAAGTCATCAATGCGAGGAAGGGGATACTTGTTCTTAATAGTTACCTTCTTCAATTGTCTATAGTCTATGCACATCCGAAAACTACCATCCTTCTTCTTCAAAAACAAAACCGGAGCACCCCAAGGAGATGCACTTGGTCTAATGAAGCCTTTGCTCAACAACTCTTGAAGTTGTGCCTTTAACTCTCTTAACTCCGCGGGAGCCATTCTATAAGGGGGTATAGAAATGGGACGAGTGCCCGGTTCAAGGTCGATGCAGAAGTCAATATCCCTATCTGGTGGCATACCAGGAAGATCTGCAGGGAACACATCCAAAAACTCACGGACTACCGAAACCGACTCAATCGAGGGTACTTGAGTAGTGTCATCCTTGAGATGTGCCAAGAAAGCAAAGCACCCTTTACTAACCATTTTCTTAGCACGAAGAAAGGAGATGATACGCACCGGATTGGAAGTGTAGTCTCCCTCCCACACTAACGGATCTGTCCCAGGCTTGGCTAACGTCACCGTTTTAGCATTACCATCCAAGATCGCAAATTGCGGAGAAAGCCAAGTCATACCCAGAATTACATCAAAATCAACCATTTCTAAGATAACCAAATCTACATAAGTGTTGCTCCCCACAAAGTTCACCAAACAAGACCTATATACCTTTTCAACTACCACAGACTCACCCACCGGAGTAGAAACACGAATAGGCATATCAAGTAATTCACAATGTAAATTTAGACCATTAGCAAATGAGGAAGATACATAAGAAAATGTGGATCCGGGATCAAACAATACAGAAGCCATGCAATCACAAACCAGAAGATTACCTGTGATGACAGCATCAGATGTCTCCGCCTCCGATCTCCCAGGGAAAGCATAACAATGGGCCATTTCGTTTGTTTGTCTGTTGCCCCTACCATGTTGTGATGTAGTGGCTCCAGTTTTCCCATCATCTCTGCCGTTTTGGTGACCACCATTACCTCGACCACCACGTCCTCCAGAATAACGGCCTCTACCATGACCACCTCTACCTCTAGCTATTGGCGGTCTATAACTTTTTTTGGGACAATTTATCCTAATATGTCCAGTCTCCCCACATCCATAACACTCTCTAGAGTCAAGTAGAGGTCTCTCAGAGAAGTTTTGACCGGTCTGAGGTGGACCCCCAACTACAGTCTGTAGTGAAGACTGAATTGGTCGGACTGAGTATCCTCTGGAACCCCGTCCTCTCGAGTAAGAACCATTAAACTCACCTCCCTTTCGAAACCTTTTTGATGTCGATGTCGAGGTGAAGTCATCAGGCTTCACTCCTTCCACCTCTATCACGAAGTCTACCACTTCTTGGAAGGATTTTGCCGTAGCCTCTACCTGTAAGGCCGAAATCCGCAACTCTGATCTCAACCCCTTCACAAACCGGCGAATCCGCTTTTGTGGGCTGAAACAGAGTTGAGTGGCATACCTTGATAAAGCACGAAACTTAGCCTCATATGCATTAACTGACATCCTACCTTGCTCTAGGCTCAAGAATTCATCTTTTTTCCTATCCCTCAAAGTCCGTGGGATGTACTTTTCCATAAACAAGTTAGAGAATGTTACCCAAGTCATGGGTGGTGCCTCTGTTGGTTGACACTCAACATGTGACCGCCACCACATTTTGGCGTGCCCTTGAAACTGATAAGTCACGAACTCAACACCAAACCGTTCTACTATACCCATTTTGTGTAGTAGCTCATGACAGTCAACCAGAAAATCGTAAGCATCCTCAGATTTAGCACCTTTGAAGAGTGGAGGTTTCAATTTCAAGAACTTACTGAAAAGTTCATGCTGATCATTGGTCATTATGGGCCCCGTAGTCAGACGAGGAAACGTGCCTATCTCCAATGAGGCATCCATGCGGGGAGCCATAGTAGCCGCATGTTGTACCTCCGGAACCTGAGGTGCTGGTGCAGAAAACACTGGGGTGTCTGGCCCTGATCAGAAAACCCTCTAAGATAAGCCAGAACCTGATTAATCATCTGTGGGGTAGGTTGGGGTGGCATTTCCTCATTCTGCACTTGTTCATTCTCCCCATCCTCCCCCTCTCTTACTACTTCCTCAGTCGGTGGACGAGTCACCGCCCTAGCATCAGATGGGCTAGGCACTTGTCTTCTTCCTCTAGAGGACGTCCTCCCACGACCTCTACCACGGCCTCTT
Source organism: Solanum corneliomulleri (assembly GCA_027704805.1). Lineage (NCBI taxonomy): Eukaryota > Viridiplantae > Streptophyta > Magnoliopsida > Solanales > Solanaceae > Solanum > Solanum corneliomulleri. The sequence continues at coordinate 11,255 of JAKWIY010000008.1, read as the reverse complement.
GCCACCGCTCTTCCTCGAGCCACAGCCCCAGTGGCTGGCTCAGACGTTTCTTGTCTCGCCGGTATTGGTGTTGGTGCAGTCGTTGCTCTAGTTCTAACCATCTGCGAAATAGAGTGAAGATGGTAAGATTCCAATTTGTATCACCTAGATACCAATTGGATTCAAGTAATAGCACGAAAGAAAGAAAGAAAGAATGGAATTTTCCTAAAGTCTTATAGCTTCTCAAAGAAAAGTGAAGGTGTCCCCCTACCGTTCCTTAAGACTCTACTAGACTCGTTCTTGTGTGATGAGACCAACGAACCTAAGGCTCTGATACCAAGTTTGTCACGACCCAAAAACCGAGCCGCGACTGTCACCCACATTTACCCTCCTATGTGAGCGAACCAACCAATCTAAACCTTAACTTTTCAACATAGATCAACAGAACGTAATGCGGAAGACTTAACTCATTAATAAAATCAAATCAATAACTATTATTATCCCCAAAATCTGGAAGTCATCACCACAAGAACATCTATAATCAAATGACTAAACTAAGAGTATTCTAAAAGCTAAAACAAGTAAAAGCTAGTCCATGCCGAAAACTCAAGGCATCAACACTTGAAGAAGAAGATCCAGTCCAAGCTAGAAGCATTAGCTCACCCTGAATTTCCGATGTAGTAAAGACTGCTTGAATTACTGTTGAGTTAAAGACGACGGCACGTTTGCTGCACTCCACAAATAACAAAGAAGAAAAAATAAAAGTAGGGGTCAGTACAAAACACGGGTACTGAGTAGATATCATCGGCCAACTCAAAATAGAAGACAATATATATCAAGTAATATAATAAAGTCAACTATGATACCCAACATGTAGAAACATCAAGTACTATATCATTAACAATTACCGTCAACTTTACACATGAGGACTCAAGCCTCCATACCATACTCATTTGGGAATTAGATTCATTAGATTGAGTATATTAACATCTTTCAAGATTCATTATCTTTATTTCTCTTGTGTCGGTACGTGACACTCCGCTCCCTCATTCATCTTTAATCCTCTTGTGTCGGTACGTGACACTCTGATTCCCTACTACTATGTGTAGGAACGTGACACTCCGATCCCCTAAATCTACATGTCGGTTCGTGACACCCGATCCCCTAAATCTACGTGTCGGTTCGTGACACCCGATCCCCTAAATCTACGTGTCGGTTCGTGACACCCGATCCCCTAAATCTACGTGTCGTTTCATGACACCCGTCCCCCTAATACTACGTGTCGGTTTGTGACACTTGATCCCTTAATTCTATGTGTCGGAACGTGACACTCCGATCCCCTAAATCTCCTTCTATCAATTTATCAAGCCTTCTTTCTCACTAAGGCATCATCAATCTCATTATTTTAGTTCATCACGCCTTTTTTATACCAAGGCCTCATCATTAACAAGAGATTAGGTTTTTATCAAGATTTGGGATTCAAAAGCTTCATCATACTTAATATAATCACAATTATATAATCACATTCATGCATGCATACGATCACGCACATAGCAGGGTTTACAATATCATCATTACATATCATTCGCTATAAAGAGTTTTACTACGAATATCGTAAGAGGAACCATAACCTACCTCCACCGAAGACTAGTGATCAAGCAAGAAATTCCCAAGCTTTGTTCTTCTTCTCTCCCTGTTCGTTTGTTTTCTCTCCCTCTCTCTTGTTCTTTCTAGTTTTCTTATTCAAACCCTCTTTCTTTTACCCTAATTAGCATATAATTAAGAATGAAAGATGGCAATAATAACCCACTAATTAACTTAAGGTCACCTCTTTTAACCCCCAGTAATTAGACTTATAATTCTTAACCCTCTAACTTTATAATTAAAGTAGGAATAGTCCAAAAAGTCCCTTATAACGTGTAAAGAAATCCGACCCAGTCTGGGATTACGCAACCTGTGACGGGCCGTCGTGCCTGCGACGGTCCGTCCCGCAGGTCGTCGCAAGGTTCAGAGACCCAAATTTCCACCAAGGGTCTGTGACGGTCCGTCACGCCTGTGACGGTCCGTCCTGCAAGTCCGTCACGAAGTTCAAAGAGTCGATTTCAGTATTCTATTTCAGAATTTCTAAGTGCTTTGAAACGAGACCCTGCGGCGGTCCTTCATGACCAGGACGGTCCGTCGTGGGGTCCGTCGTTTCAGCCAGTTTTCCAGAAATAAAATCTGCTGCTCAAAACGACTAAACAGGTCGTTACAATCATAAGGGTTCATTTACTTGAACATGGAATATCTATCCAGGCTATTAACTTAGCAGACATCCTCTAGACATCAACATCCAATCTTTGTGTAAAAAGATTAAAAGAATGGTATTAGAACAATAATGCACTAAATATGGAAACCATGCAAAAACATTCATTTAAAGAGGACATTTCAGTTGAAATCATGCAACATGTATTTTTAGTAAACTTTCATGAACATAGGCACATACAAGCACAATATAGTTCACATACATCATTTAAACATGGATACTACTCATAATAGCACAAAATTCCATTTATCATACAATACATTATTTCTCTTTTACTTTAACTTATATCCTTAAGTAACCTTCAAGTGTACTTAGTACAATTTACCACATCAGGTACGTAAGATAGACTTTCAAACTATGCTTCATTACCCAACCACATATATACAAGAGTCATAAGAATATCATAGGCATCAACTTCACATAATAACAATCACCTAAGATAACCCTCAAGTAACACTAGTGCAATGTGTAGGTGGTGTCCCATAATACTACTTCAACCAAGTGTACATAAGAAGTCACTCTAGACAAGGCATAACATACTCAACAAGTCATAACACTTTCATTTATAACTAGACATAAGACACATACTTCATATCATCATATCAGGACTCTTTCCTTTACAACTACCTTAGTCAAAACTCATTTAGCTCATATCATAGGTAAACCGCCCTCACAACCCTTCACAAGCTTAATGTACACATGGAGTCCCATACCGTCACATATATTGAGTAAACTCATTTATAAGAGATAAGTTCAATTCACACACATAAACATAATTCATGTCTTGACATAGCAAATTCACTTAGCTTGCATTCATACATACATAACATAAGTCGTACTTTCTTATATGTACTAATATTATCCTTTCTTGGAGTTCACTAGTGCAATGCACGGGTAGGGTCCATAATCCTAACTATACTAAGTAAACTTCTCAAGGAGTTATGATAAGAGTCCTTAATCTTATTGTACTTTATTTCTTTTTTAGGGATTCATAGTCATAACCGACATAGACCATGTGAGATACATGGAATCCAGTATTCTCCTCCCACACCGAAAAGGAAGGGTTGAAACTTGCTTAAGATGTAAACAATAATTCATACATTTAAAGGTTATATCCACAAGCTATAACCTACAACATCACGTAGTTATGGAACTTGGAGATTGCAACCTTGACTTACTAGCATGGTGGTTTCCCTCTCATGAGGCAACATTTATGTTGGGAACTAGGACTTGCTAAGTGTGAAGGTTCTTTTGTGGGAAGCCGGATTTATTAATGTGAAGCCTCCACTCTAATTTTTCATGTTCACTCGGTTCTAGGCTCTAGCTCACTTTTAAAATATATTTAATCCTTTAATGCATTAGTTCATAAAGACGCTTTAGAAGTTTGCTCCTTCATACATCATATTGCTCAAAGGATTCTAATATAAGAATGTGCTTTCATCAAATACCCTACTTCATGTGAGAATGTCCTTTTACACATTCATACAATTATATGTCATCTGTGTGCATACAATATGAGATCTGCCTTCACATAACACCTCTAATATCAAATGTTCATAACTTCATACATTATATACTTCACATGCTAAGAAATAGGTAATGATGCATAGGATAAATATACTTTCCTCAATCATCATGAATCTATCCTATTCATAGAAATACATGAAGTGTTCTGTGTACATTGGTCAACATGATCACAGAATAGCTTAACACATAATATTGAGAAAGACACCCTATAAAGATCACATAACATTTACAACATTCCTCATGTCTCAATTAATCCACACATATAGATTATTATTGACTATAGTCTACACACACTCACATTACATTAGAAAAGACAAATACATATTAAACATAAGAATAGAAAACTTCTAACATAATTTGATGACACATTCATATAGGGTCCATATAATTAAGGGTCATTCTATAAGAATATTCATCACAATTATCTATTTAAACTACCCTAACCCTAACAGGATTATCACATATACACAACATCATCCATATAGCTAGATCATGCTACTAGTGTGGAAGACTATTCATATACTTCAGATAACATCAATTCAGTTAGAACATGATATTAGAATCAAAGCTACATCCATCAACTTTATAAAAATAAGATCATCATGTCAATTCATATTTTATCTAATTCCTTAAAATCCATGATCATAACACACAAATATGTACAATAATGTAAACACCACCACCATAAGTGGACCATGCCACACAATGCCATTCAAGGACAATTCAACTACCAATTCTATATAATGTAGAAGGAATAGGGAAAACTTACCAATTCTCCATGATTTGATCATCACTGATAAATAAAAAATAATTAATAATCAATACATAAGTAAAACAGTAGCTATATATACATTAACACAATCTAAATCACATTCTATCATCATCTCAACAAGTTCACATTACCCACTTTATAGGCTAAATAGAGATTTAAGAGGATCATGGAATAATCATGAAATTGGAGTGAAATTCATATTAGAAGCAGTATCAAATCATCAATTTATCATAATCATGCTTTTGAAACCGTTTTGAGAAGGAAATCATGGCAAGATTGAAACATGGACAATTTGATCATGAGTTCTTTTGAAAACATTGGAAGGAACTCCTTGGATGATTGGAAAACTAAGGATGAAAGAATAAAATAACTTATGAAATGAAAATACCACAAAATATTGATGAGGAATCCATGGAAATCCATCAACCAAGCGGTTGTTGAGCTTCATCTCCAATAGAGGTTTCTAGAGAGCATTTGTTATGAGATGGCAGGGTGAAATTTTAAGAATGAATAATAATTTGGGTTCGATATTTTCAAAAAACTTAATATACCCTAAAATAGATAGAATAAATTAATAGGGTCTATTTAGGACGTGGGGTGAATTTTCCATTCACCCCTTAAGTGGACAGCACGCTGCAGTAGAATTGTAGGTTTCACCTACGTGTAGACTGACGGACCATCATGTGAACAATGTTTCCGTACTGTCCTTCTGTAGTTGGTGACTAAGACGAAATTTTGGTGGATTATGATCCATCAAAAAAGTGTTGTAGCAATGGCCCACCTTAATGAGGCGTAGGTGGAGGTACGGGGCGTCGTTCTTCGGTGTAGATTGACACTGCCAAGGAAGTGTTTGGGTCCTCCTCAAGTACCCCTTGGGTGTTCCTTGGGGAGTCATGATCGTACGTTTAGAACCTAAATACGTTCGTATAAATTTTTGGAACATACCCTATAAATTTAGACCAGAAACAACACTTAAAACATACCAAGGCACACTAGAACACATTAGTAAGGCTAAGTTCTAACTTTCGAACCTCTCAGACGTTCTTGGATATTTGACCTCGAAACCACTTCAAATCAATTGTAAGCTCTTCACATAACTTAATTAATGTGTTACTAACATTTTTAGTCACAAGTGAGGATTTAGACACCTAAACCCGTTTGATGGTCTTCACACCTAATGACTAGTTTGGAGAGACTATGTAATGAAAATAAGAGCAAACATATGGTATTGAGGACTAATTGTATGATAATTCACATCTAAGCGTGAGTGTTGACTGAATCCTTAAACTTTAAAATCATATTTGTTGTTTGAAAAATGATTTCATTGAAGTGAGGTCACTAGGTACATTATTGGAGAGTTGGTACCTTGTTGATTGTTGAAACTGTATGTAGTGATATATATTGGTCTGTCTATGTCATGTTTTTATCCACATGAGTTAGCGTGTTGAGTCTAAATGAGATGATTTGCACTAGGTCATGGTTTTGATTGAGAAAACCATGTGATTACTTGAGATTGTATGTTCATGTCTACATGAGTGTCTTTTAGAGTCTTAGTGTGTCTTTCGAGGACAATAAACAAGTTTATGTTGAGGTTATTGATATACCGTGAGTTCATTGTATTTTTGATGTGTTTCACTTAAAGTTGTATATGCATCTTGGAATATTTTGTGTAGAGAACCAAAGTACACCATAGAAGTTAGGGCATCCTTGAAGTCGGAACACGATTTACTTGACCTCTTGAAGGTCTTGTAAAATCCCTTAGACATCAATGATTGCATATATACGAAAAGTAGCCGGGATTTAAATTATTTTCTCAACTCATTTCATTAAGTGTCTAACATATGTATCAAAACCATCTCTAACAACATGAATAACAAGGTTCTTGGATCACATCCCATAAAAGTCTAACACAATGAAAAATATAAAGACAACATAGTGGTGGTACCCTCGGATACTATGAGGACTCACAAATCTTCGCTTCTTGGAATTCTCGGAAACTCTACCCTTCAAAAAAACTCAATCTTCTCAAGACCCTACATGGACAACATGTAGGAAATATGCATTAGTATTGTATGTAACAAGTAGGGAAACTATCATACAAAACATAAGATATCTCAAAGGGTCAGTCAATAATAGACATAATCATAAAAGATAAATGCATAATCATATCATGAATATCATAAGCATAATAAAGCATCATAAAGCATATAAGAGTTCATACTTAAATCATTTGTCTTTCTTACTCAAACGAACTACTTCACAATCCACCTCCAAGTATAATTGTGCAAGGCTAAGGTAGCATCCATACTACTACCAAAGCTAAGTATATCTCTTTGGTCATTCTTGATAATAATAAACTTTCATAATTAAGACTTAGGTTCATCATACCATATGAGCATTATGCCCGTAGGCCACATCAAAGCACGACTGTGCAATGCATGTAAAGCATCCCGTTCTACCTCACACACTAACCATGTATTTGAGTCACCCTTTTCTAATTCATTTTAGTTTAGGAGAATCTTGTACACCTACATAATATTGAAAAGGAACTATCATATTAGGTCAATCATGTCATCAAAGGCAACAATAGAAGTGTCCAAGCTAAGCATGTATCTTATAATGCTCATGTCACAGGAAGATTCAAGTCATACTTGTGCAATGTATAGATGACATCCCATACTACCATCCATACTAAGTACTTCTCTACATTAACCTAATCCAATCTAACTTATAACCTCGTAAATTAAGCTCAACATACTACCATAATATACCTTCTACCATGGAAAGCACCTCAACATACAAACCAAGCTACAAAAGGAAGGATACAACCAACCTAACCACCATGGAACCTATCATGTAGATGAAAGGTTACCTAAGGGGAGCATTAATCCTCAACCCTAAGCTACCATTAGAAACTATTCTCAAGCTATTTCATGAAATACACCTTATATGCAAATAAAGCTACCATTAGGAGAGTACAGGCCTTTCCCCTACAGATCCATAAAATGGTTTTGGCCAAACCAAGTCAAGCTACCATGAAGTTTATCAACTCAAGATACCATTAGATTCAACATCTTAAGCTACCATGAGTATTTCAACTAAAGCCTCCTTGAGATTTACTATCTGAAGCTACCCTTGAGAACATGCCATCTCAAGCGATCATGAATATTTCACTCAAGCTATCATGCCCTTGGTGTCGTCTAACAAGAAGTGACCATTCCTCCCATATTCAAGCTAGTCTTAGTCTATCATGATTCATACTCAATTTTATGCTAATCTATTCAACATATCCTTAGAAGGTATTCTAGTCATGTTTGACCTCACAATTTCAACTATAACTTTACAAGTAAAGATCATCCTCAATCAATTAGACCTATATCAATTAATATCTAGGTGATTCAACCATGATCAAATAGTATTAGAATACGATTGAATTAAGAAGATCAACATAAAACCTTCATCTAGCCTATAATGGCCTAAATTAACCATGATCACTTTCATCATCAATTACTATAATTCACAATTAAAACATCATATAAACATCATTGAATGTAACCCATTAGATTGGGATCACAATCATGTCTTACCCACACTGCAATCACAACCCTCTCTAGATTGGGGTTCTTTCGATTCACAATTGAACGGAAACTAGGGGAATTCATGGATGGAGGAATCTATGAATGGGTAAGCATAAAATACCTTATATAAGAGTCTTAATACAACCATGAAGCCTTGGTGAATTCTTCCTAAGCTGCTGCCCCCAACTTCTCTTCTTCTATACTGTTCTTGAGAGTTCTAATGGAGAGATAGGTTTTGGTTTTGAGTCTAGAGTCTAAAGGGGTATTTTATTGTTTAAATACTCATATAATACCTAAAGTTACCTAAAATAATATCCCATGCAATTATTTTGATGTGGGGAATGTTTCCCAATTCACCCCTTCACTTAACAGTGAACTCCGAGAATGTGCTGGCCCAATCGACAGAAGGCACCTACTGGGCATTGACCATACGACGGGCCATACTGGCAACCTTAGTTCTGGTCAGTAATCCTTCACTTACGGCATAAGCTCAAGAAGCTAAGTGTCAACCATTGACACACATTTACGGGGCGTTGATGGACCTACGGTTCGTTGATGCCCCTCCTTTGTTGGGACTTATTTTTGACAGCTTTTCTCACATGTTGGGTCCTATTCAAGGACCCCTAGGTTTGTCCTTGTGGAGTTTTGTACAAACGTTTCCACTTCAAATACGTCCGTATAGATGTTAGGAACCCTCGTTATCAATTTGAGTTCCAAACACTACATTAAACCTCATTATACACATTAAGGCAAGCTAGCACGTCTTAAGGCTAACTTTCAAACGTCACCTGACGTTCTTGGACGTTTCACCTCAAAACTCTCTCAAACTCTATATACTGCATCTAAACACTATATTTTATCATTTAAATACCTTATATGCTCATGACCCTCTCATGTAAATCTCTATCATTCCCTAATTCATTCCGGGGTGTTATATTTTGCTATTGTATATAATGAGTTTATGGGATCTGAAATAAGGTTTGAAGGGGTTGAAAGAAAAATAGATTGATATGGTATTAGGAATAACTTGCGAAGCCAACGACAAACCGTAGGTCCAACGACGGCTCATACATAATGCATCGTTGGTCATGTTGAGGAAAGTCTGATCAAGTGTGGAACCAAGAAGCCTATAGGCAATTGGTCAAATCATAGATTATCCTGCACATTCGGCTTTTATGATAAAAAAGGTTGAATTCCATTACCTTAACCACAGAGGTGACGTACGAACTGTAGGTCGACCCATGGTCCATAGGTCTTGTCGTCAGTCAAAACCGCGTCCGAAACTATTTTTCCTTATTTTTGTTTCCTAGTTGGCTTACAGTTTATATACTATAAATATTAGTTGCTAGAGTTCGACAATATTGGACACTTTTGTTTTTGTCTTTCAGAAATATATAAAAAATAATTATCAATTTGATTGTCGAATTTGGTTTAAGCAATTTTGCACATAGAATTTCAATTCAAGATTTCGTCTTTAATCTATTCTAATTATAAGCTCGTGAATTCCTTTAACTCTAATATGAATTGCGAATTCTCAATCATTAGTTATGAACACGTAATTTTTTATCAAACTTATGTTTACTAGAACTTTTAGAGCTTAAATATTTTATAAATCTAAATTAAATATTTTTATTAAATTTATTTTAAAAAGATGTTAAAATAATGAAAATAGAGTCAACTTTAAGGTACATCTGGTTTTCAATATGTCCACAATTTTATTAAATATTTATTTTTGATCTATCTATTTAAATTTTCTATAATCTAATTAATTCCAAAATAATTAGTTAATATTATTATTATATTTTTTTATTAATTAACAATAAAATAAAAAAAAACATACATATATCCACAACCTACCCTCACCCTCGACTTACTTCTCCACTACCCCAACATTCCCTCACTCAAAGGTAAAAAAACTAATTTTATATATATATATATATATATATATATATATATATATATATATATATATATATATATAATATATATATATAAAGAAGAGGCAGAAGTATATAAAGAAGAGGCAGAAGTTTAAAATATATGAAAATGATAACAATACAATAAAATATAGTAGTTGAAAAGAAAGAAGAAGAAGGAAAACGTAATAATATAAACAATGAAAAGTTTAAACAAAAAACATTGATTTATTTTTTAAAAATATATAAAAGGAATAGATAATGAGAAAGAAAAACAGAATCCAAGAAAAAAGATACAAAACAACATGCACAGAAAATGAAAACAAAAAAAAATGGAAATTGTTTTTTTCAAGAAATTGGCCGTAACTTTCTTAACATTTTTTTCTAAAAGTAATCATAAATCCCATAAAATTCTACCTCATATAAATAAAATAAGACAATGCAAGATAATCTAAAATTTATATTATATCATAAAAGTGTAGATTAATTTGATTTTATTTAATATTTTCTTATAACATTAGATAAGTTTTAGGATTATTAATAAATATTATTTCGATTAAGAATGTTGTGACACATATTTTTGACACATTCAAAATTCAAGAATGTGGTGATGCACCTTGTTTAGGTATAAATATAATTATTAATTTAAGTAACACTTATAGAAAATTTTTAGGTGCGAGGACTCTAGAGGGGAAGATAGTTATTTCTCCAAATGTCAAGCCCAACAGTGCAATTATGCCTATATGTTGAGACCAAATAAAAGTTCAACAATAATAATGTGAGCAAGTCGGTCTGAAAATAATATATTCAAATAATAATAAATAATTAAAGTATTAGTCAATAATAGCGACGTGCTAGAACCAGGGGACTCAAGGGATGCCTAATACCTTTCCTTCGGTTAATAGAATTCCTTATCCGAGTTTCTGGTTCGCAGGACAAAATAAAGAGTCATCTTCTATTGGTTAGAGTTTAAATAAAAAGCTGACTTGGAACACCATAATTCAATTTCAAGTGGAGTCTTTTTTTAAAAAATTAATTGTTAAATCAATATTGTCACTTCAATTGGAAATCCCCTTCCGCTTCCGAGTGCCGCATAAAAAGTGGTGTGACATCTCTGACGACTCAACTAGGAAATAATGAGAATTCGAGCTTATTGTATCAACTTTTACTTGATTCTA
>JAKWIY010000007.1:0-49710 GCA_027704805.1 Solanum corneliomulleri | reverse complement strand
CATTAATTTTTTTAAAGAAAAATTTATTAAATTTTTTGAAACAACTACCACACACACCCCTACACTCCATCCCCTACCCCTACCAGCCCCCTCTCCCCCTCAACACCCCATCCCAAAAAAAATTAATTTTTTTTTAAAAATTTTTCATTCATATTTTTTAAAACAAATTTTGAAAAATATTAGTACCCCACCCCCTTACCCCCCTACTAGACCCCCCACCCTCTTACCCCCTACCAGCCCCCCCCCCCAACCCCAACCCCAACCCTAGGCTACCACCCCTATCCCAAATTAAATCATTTTTTTGTTTTGTTTTACCCATTTTATCCATTTAATTATCCATTTTATATGGATATATTGAAATTACTCATTTTTTACCCATTTTCAAATGAATTTTATAATCCATTCATTTAATATGAGTAATATGAATCGATATACCCATATTAGTATACCCATTTTGTCACCCTTACTTACAAGTGAATACTATTTCAGCAAAAACAATTTTGCAAAATTTGTTACGGATGTGAACTCGTTGTATAGAAAATAATGTTCCATAGAGGTTGAAGTAATTTGAGTGGATACACTTCACCGTAATAGATATTCCCTTTTTTGAAGTTATTAGAATCTTCCTTAACATTATATTATATAAATCTATATTAGGAGACTAACCCCTTGTATAACATGATCATAGCTTTTAGGTTCTAAGATTTGAACTTCCTTTCATCTCAACCCAATCAAGAAGTGAGGACATTATGCCATAACAACATCAATGGGATGCACCAGAAAACTCCTTTCAGTCCTCTGTAACCTAACCTTATCATAATATCACATTCATCATAATCATACCATAATAATCTATGCAAATAATCATCATTTAAACTTTAACTGAATAACAACATCAATTATAGGCCAAAATAAACATAATAGAGTAGCCATAATCTTAGAAGACTTAGCTATGGCTTCCAAAAACTTCATCGAAGATGTCACCCTCAATTAAGTAATATTTATCCCTTAACTCAAACATTTATCATCACATAATGGTAAATTAACAAGAACACATTCATTTCCACTCTCCCTAAATCATAATTAACAAAATTTGTAAAGTAGGGTTAGGGGAAGATAGGCGTTCATGAATCTTTACAGAGATTTAGGGAAAAGATTTGAGGGATACTTCAGTTCACTCATAATCATATGTAAATCATCAACATAATCAATTTAAACCATACAATTCAACATTGAAAGTAAATCCACGAAATTGGATGAAACCATGGAAATTTAAGATCTTCGAAGACCAACATTAAGATCCTCATGAGGAAAAGTAACAAGAGTGAATATCCTCCATACCTTGAGAGTTTCGGAAGAATGATGGAGTAAAACTTGAGACTTTAAGTCCTTGGATGATCATGTATAGTCAACTAATTAATTAAAATTGTCCTAAAAATTTATTAAGTAACTAACTAATTATGAGGTGTTAGGTTAGTTTAATGACTTAGGGGGGCTTATATAGTGATAAACTAGAAAATTCAAATAGTACCTAACTAATTTATTTGTTAAATAACTAATTATCTAATCACTCCTAACTTAACGAAAATTTTGCAGTAAAAACAAGGTCCAATCGATGAGTCCACGTCGATGGACCATAGTCCAAACCACAGACCATCCTGGTCATCCGTGGCTTAGTTCAGAAACTGGTTCTTGGGGAATTTTGGTGAGGTTTCTAAGTGTTGACCAACTATATTCAACGATGGAGCATCGTTCCAATGACGGCTTATCGTGGTCCCTCTTGGTTGCACACTGTAATTTGACAACTTTTGAGGTTAAATGTTGGGTTCCCCTCAAGGACCATTAGGGTGGTTCTTGGGGAGTCTTACCTAGAAATTTTTACCCTAAGCAAACTCTAAGATATATTCTAAACCTTTTCACCAATTTTAACTTTTATAAGGCTCTTAATACCCCTTGAAACACATGAAGGCACACTAGTTCAATTTCACTAGTCTTCGGACGTCATGGTCGTTTCTTGACCTTTTGATTTTTTACTTCCTAATTAAGTTCATTACCTTTTTTAAGCTTAGAAAAATTGTTTTAAGGCATAGTTAATGAAGTGAGGCTCTAAAATAGGTCATTCAACTTCCGAGATGTAACAAACGGGAAATTCAAATAAAACGAGAATGAATTTAAATCAAAAGGGTCACCGCGGGGATCAATCAATTTAATGAATAATTTAAAATTTTTGGCCATTTAATTTAATTTAATTAATTACATAAATAATAATTAAATAATTAAAACAAAAATTTATCCAAAAAGTAATCTCTCGATCGATCATTTTCCAAAGACAAAGACAAAGCGAAACTCGAGCCACTCTATTTCAACTCTTATAATTTTCTTTCGTTTGACTGTTGAGGGAAAAATGACTTTTTACAAAAGTATAAGAAGACATTTTAAGTTCCCAAGTTTTTAAAGTTCCAAATTTTCCTAGTTCATCTCTTCATCTTCCGTCCATTTGCTATTCACTCTTTCTATATACACAGCAATCCCCTACATGAATGGGGAATGATTATCAGATAAGGAATTCACGGACAAGTGTGTACTTTACAAAGAATGATAAATTTTATCTAGATAAGTACGTTTTCCCTTCAATTTTTTGTACTGAATATATGTCGGATATATTGAGTCAATCGGTAGATGCAATATTTTTGAACTGTCGAGTTTTGGTGTATACCTAGACAACCATAAGTCACACAATTAACTCTTTATCATTTATGGTTCTTACGGTTGGATTCGTTTCAGCCACAACACTTCCTGATATCATGAGTGTGTATAGAACAGACTTTTGACATAAAATTCTAGTTGAAACGAATTACACTTGACATTCACATAGGTTATTTCTAACTGTGTCATTTCGTGATACATTATTTGGTCAACATCTGTCAAACTTATCAAATCATTAAAATCATTAAGCTTTATTTATTCTTTAACAAGTCTTAATGTCTTAACCTTGTTCCTAAATATTGTCTTGATCAATCATAATGAGAATGGATCGAGGTTGTTGAGAACGTCGAACCGTCAAACACAAATTTTTTTTCTCCTTGAATCTAGCTCACGGGACCTCATATCTGCTAGATAGAGTTACAACCATGATGACTTTTCCTGAGCCACAAAATCCATTTTTTAGATCATCCTTCAACTACCTCTCTCACTAGGAATTTTGTTAGTGGATTTGACACATTATCACTTGACTTCACATACTAAAATGTGATAATTCCACAAAAGATAAGTTGTCTTACAATGTTATTTCTCCGTCGTATAATGAGATTTTACGTTGTACATGACGTTCCCTGCCAGATCTATTGGTGATTGATTATCACAATGTGCGCATATAGTTACCATATGCTTGGGATAAAATGGAATACACTCTAAGAAATTTAGGAGCCATTTAGCTTCTTCACGGCCTTATCTAAGACAATGAATTCAGATTCCATTGTAGAACGAACGATACATGTCTATTTGGATGAATTCAATGAGAATGCCCCTCCACCAATGTAAACACATAACCACTTGTGAGTTAACTTTGTTGGACCCGATGATCCACTTTGCATCACTATATCCTTCAATCACGACAGGATATTTATTATAATGTAAAGCATAGTGTTGTGCATGTATTCCAAAACACATTTCATTGCAATCAAGTTATTTTGAATAGGATTACTATTGAATTCAATCTGTTTTTTAATAGAAAACACTGTATTTAGTCACGTGTAATTCATGATATACATTAAAATTCCCAACACTCTTACATATTCCAATTAAGATTTACTTTCACGTTCATTCTTTTTACATGCACAACTTAAAACAATTAGAGTTTTGACAACATTGAAATTCAAATACTTGAACTTATCCATTACTCTTTCAATATAATGAGATTGATACAATACTAGTCCTTGAGGAGTTCTGAGAAACCTTATTTCTAAGATAAAATCAGAAAGTTCTAACTCCTTCATATTGAACATCCTGGACAGCATACGCTTAGTAGAATTTATATCATCAATATCTTTACTCATTATAAGCAAGTCATCAACATATACACAAACAATGACTTCATGATTGAGAATGTTCTTAATGTAACACACTTATCAAATTTATTAATCTTGAATTTATTTGTCAACATTGTTTAGTCAAATTTAACATGACATTTTTTTTGTTATTTCTTGATTTCCATATAGAGACTTCACAAGCTTACACACTTTTTATTCTGTACCAGGAACTACAAATCCTTCAGGTTGTTCCATTTAAATTTCTTCTGTCAACTCTCTATTTAAAAAGATTTTCTCTATATTCATTTTGTTGATTTTAGGATCATGTACTGTCACTATTTCTATCAACATCCTAATTGATATTATCCTTGTTAGTGGAGAGTATGCATCAAAGTAATTCAGTCCTTCCTTTTTTAATATTCTTTCACTACAAGTCTAGCCTTATATTTGTCAATAGTCCCATCGACTTTCATATTTCTTTCAAATTTCCACTTTGATCTTAAAGGTTTATTTCATGGAGTAAGAACAACTAATTCCCAAGTATGGTTACTTAAAATCAATTCGATCTCACTATTGACTCCTTCTTTACGCTATATTGAATCAGACGAAAGACATAGTTGTTTTAAATGTTTGAGGCTCATTTTCAAGTAAGAATGTCACAAAGTTTGGTCCGAAAGGAGTATATTTTTGTTGGTGATCCTCGTTATGTAATGTATTTTTGGTTGATTCTTCCCGTGGTCGTTTAGGTATTTCACTTATCAACTCACATTCAGTTTTATAAGAATATATGTGTTAAAAACTTAGTGTTATATGACTCAATTATCGTATAAACTTGAATCCCGTGATTATCAGATTTGTGAAACAAAATCGGCATGCCTTGCTCTTCACAACGCATCCTATAAATACACAATCTACTATTTTGGGCCCAATTTACACCCTTTTGGGTAAGTGAACCTATACCTTGGCTACACACCTCCACTCTTTAAAAATTTTCATGTTGGATTTCCGTACTTTCAATAATTCATGTCGAAAATGGTTTTTTTTCTATGTGATACCCTATTGAGTATCTTATTAGCCATTAGGATGACATCCCCCCAAATGTTTTGTGGTGAAATAGAAATGATTATCAAGACATTTATCATTTCCTTTAATGTTTTGTTCTTCCATTCCGCCAAACCATTTGATTGTGGTTTATAGAGTGCAATACTTTGATTAATAATACCATGTTCCAAACATATCTATGCAAACGGAGATTCGCATTCTACGCTCCTATCACTGTGAATCATTTTTATCTTTATATTCAATTTATTCTCTACTTTATTTTTGTATTGTTAAAATGCATCTATTGCTTCTTTTGTACTGTTAAGCAAAAATACATAAAATTCAGTGCAACCATCAATAAAGTTATAAAATACATTTTCCCACCTTGAGATGGTGTCGACTTCATGTCACATACATATGTGTACATTAAGTCTAAAGATTTTGAAATCCATTCAACAGACCTATAAGGATGTTTAACAAATTTTAAGTATCCTAAGTGAAGTAGCCTTTTCCTAAGAGTATCTCATTATTACTAATTACAGCTTTGTCACTAACTAGGACAAACTTAAACTCGTTCTTAATAAATAGTGAAATAGAAACTAAGTTCTTCCTAATATTAGGAACGTGCAGAACATTGTTCAAAGTCGACACTTTGCCGGATGTCATTTTCTATATTACTTTTTCCCTTCCTGCAATCCTTGTTGTTGTTGTTTTCCCCAAAGACAAATCTTCATCGAACTCAGCAGGGATGTGCA
Organism: Solanum corneliomulleri; assembly: GCA_027704805.1. Taxonomy (NCBI): domain Eukaryota; kingdom Viridiplantae; phylum Streptophyta; class Magnoliopsida; order Solanales; family Solanaceae; genus Solanum; species Solanum corneliomulleri. Next base: position 43,886 of record JAKWIY010000007.1, on the reverse strand, counting down.
TTGGAAAGGCTTATTTCAAAGAGCAAATATGTCGAGTAGCACGTGAGTCAAGAAACCACACCTTGAAATTTCCAACAAAGTTGCACTCCTAGATTGTCGGACATATGTCATCTGCAACTTCCATATCTTTCACGATGTTTGCTTGGGTTTTCTATTGTCTTTGTCTTTGTCCTTTCATGGATCACGACAGGACTTGTGAGCAGGCTTACCACAGTTGTAACATTTGCCCTTGAATTTCTTATTTGCATGTTATGACTTCTGTCAATTGGATATATTTTTCTTATTGCCTTTGGTAGGAGCTTCTTCAACAATATTAACTCTAATTATTGTCGAACTCATGCGAGACTTGTTTTTAGTTGTCTTATTATCTTCCTCGATTTGAGTCAAATCATAAGATCATTAAGCTTCATTTCCTTACCTTTGTGCTTTAGATAATTCTTGAGTCGTTCCAGAAGGAGGTAACTTCTCAGTTATTGAAGCCACTTGAAATGCTTCATTAACTACCATATCCTCAAAAATCAGTTCATGAAAAATAAGTTGAAGCTCATGCACTTGTGATCCAACAATTTTACTACCGGACATTTTATAGTCTAAAAACTTTGCGATTATAAACTTTTTCAAGCATGCATCTTCTGTCTTATATTTCTTCTGAAGTCCATCTCATAACTTTCTTGGAAGTTGTAATTACACTATAGATATTATATGATTCGTCCTCTAATGCACTTAGAATCTGTCATTTACATAGGAATCTGCATGTTTCCATGCTTCTAGAATCATAAGCTTTTCACTGTCTAACATATCAGCAGTAGGCACTAGAGTTTCTTCGTTGGTAAATTTCTACAGACTAATAATTGTAAGCCAGAAAAATACTCGTCGCTACCAATTTTTTTAAATTCAGACCAAAGAATTTTCCTAGATTCTCCACAAGTGGTACAACAGTTTGGGTTGGTGCAGCAACAACTACCGTCACATTATTGTTTTCCATTTCAGAATTTGTAACAAATAGAAATTGATACAAATGGCTATAGAAATTGATACAAATGGCTCAGCAAACTTAACATGCGTATAAAACCACAAAGGTTGTCGTCTCCACCATAAACACAAATTAAACAAAAAATTATAATTTTCTTAAGATTGTTAATATTCTGTGTTTAAAACAACAATACTTATTACCAAAAACTTTGTGGAAAGACTAAGTTACCAAAGTTTTCAATGAATTTGTGAAGAATAGAAGAACAAAATTAATTTACTTAATTACTAAAATATGTAAAGAAAAATACTAGAATTTGGAAAAACAGAATAGAAAAAGATCAAGCCCATTGAATGCACATTGTCCCATTAAGGAAATTATTCCACTCTAATATCCGGTGTTTCATTTGGAATATGTCCTACCATGATCGAATAATCTCAATTACCAGTGTATTGATACCCAAAATGCCGTGTCAGCAAGCCACTTAACGGCAATAAAGTACATGAATAATTTTTATGCAAAAGAAGAACAAGAAATCAGAAATTTTCGTAAGTAAAAAGTATGATGATTAACTGGTATTTATAGCCAGAGGATTTCATTATAAAAGATTGCTACCTTTCAGAATCCACACAATTATTTGAAAGTTTGCAACTTTTTAAACAGTCAAGGTTGTTCCTGAAAGTTGCAACCTTTAACAATAGTCATCTCAACAGCGGGAAATTCTAATAAAACGAAAAAAAATTATATAAGAACGGTCGCGCCAAGTGAGCGACAATGACGGCACGATGGGGGGACATTCTTTTCAACCCTTTTAACAATCAATGGAAGTGTTTCTCTATTTAAACTCTTCTATTTTTCTTCCACCACCGATTAGGGAAAAATGTTTTTTTACTTAAGCATAAGAGAACTCTTCAAATTTCGAACGTTTTCAAGTTCCTCTCTTCATCTTCCGTCCATTTTCCATAACTCTTGCTATGATCCAACATGACTTCCATATGAAATATATTGGATCTGTATTCGTGATTGGAAGCAGCTTTCTTTGATGGTTGGAAGAGTTGTGTATGGCTGAAACTTTAACTCATAGTTTAAAATGTTAAGCACCAACATGAAACATATATTAAATATATTTCAAAAGCCTGATTTCAAAATTCAACTTTCTACAAATGAGCTTCACATTGAGTGGGTAATATATCAAAAAAATTAAAACATCCAGATAAGCTTATATCTAAAATTTAGGTTGATTTTTTGATAAAATTAGAGTGGTTTTACATCAAATTCTTAGAGAAATGGGACGGTGTAGATGAAGAACCGATAATACATACTTCAGATTTGCAGAAATGTGACTGTTACTAAAATCAGTTGAGGAAAATTTCTATGGGTCTGTTGAGTATTGAATATAGTATCAAAAAATTTCTTAGTATTAAAATTTTATTGAAGAAAATCAGTTGGGTAACCTTATTCAAGCTTAATTTGGCTTTGATTTGAAAGATTTTAGGTACATAATTTTTGATTGTGGAGAGTGGTGGATGAAATTGCTATATATGATTTGTGGTGTATCGATTGACGTAGTGATGATGCTTATTTCAAAATAGTGAATGATCATGAAATTTGGATCTTGCCATTTATGTTGTATAAGATACTACAAAGAAGAAAACAAGTTAAAATATATAAAAATAATCATGAAAAAAATACATATATTTTTTAAAATATTAGAATTAATATTTTCATATTTGTTTTTGGTCTTCACTCAAATACACTTACTTTGCAAGGTAAGCATTTGGGGAGATAATAATTTCAATTCTAACTATTCAAGGGGTGATGATCCCCATGAATTGGTGTGTAGTTGCAAATCTGAATACGGGTTAGGGTGAAATTTGATCATTTTCTCTACTTTTTTTTGAAATCCACTTTTCAATTTTTTTATGAGTTATTATTTACCGTTTCATAATAAACCAGCGAATTTGACCACGCTTTGCGCGATTTATTAAAAAATCAATAAAATGAAAATAGTATTTTTATAACTTCATACATTAGATATAAAATTAGTTTTGTTATATTTATTTTAAAAAAACAATCATAATATTTTATTGGTGTTAGATGAACAACATTTAAAAATTTGCATTTCAAATAGAAGAAAAATAAAATAAAACCTAATGAAACAAAAATCATAAAAACACAAACACACAAGATAAATTTTCAACAAACTGAAGTGCTTATTTGATAAAGGCTTTGATACTATATATTCAAAAGAGCACAAATTTTTTCTTCAAAAAAATGATGAATGCACAATAATGTAGCTGTGTAAACAAATATACTTACTCATGGTTCTATGAAATTTTGCATAATTATGCTTTCTAAACTCATTTAGCACACTACTATGGTGACAATAAAGAGAATTAATTCATGAATAACTTTACCACGTAAAAGGAGTCCTATAATTGTCATACAAAGATCTAATGCAACAAAATATTGTAATAATTTATAATCACTATCGAGATAAACTTTGAACTCCGAAAATCCCTATTTTCTCCCATAAATTTTCTCATCAATCATCTCAATTTGTTTTTTAGTTGTCTCATGGATGACATTGTGTTCCACATAGGTTAGTCCACTTATCAAACATATTCTGTCCATAAAAAAATTAATAGATATAATTTCTCAATACATTATGAGAATTAAGATGATCAAAAAGTCAAATAAAAGATTGAACATATAAAAGAGAATTTAATTAGTGTCATCTTAGTTTCATATGTGAAGAGTGAAAATTTATAAATCAATTCAGCTTTTGTCTTTAAATAAATCGCATTCCACATTCTTCAAATCTTCGTCCTTATCATCAATTTATGTCTATAATAATGACCAACTCTTGAAAAAAAAAGAGAAAAAAAATATGTTAGACACAATCTAGTTAAATGAAATATGAAATATAGTAAGCAAACTACTACATGAAGAAAAAATAACACTTCAATCTCTTAATATAGCACAAAAGTATAGAATATGAAAAGACACAAAAATTAATTAAAATATAATTACTCAAAGATTAATTTATATTAATTAACATAATTTAAAACAACTAAATTGTTAATGAAAATAACAGGAAGGAAGAAAACTTACCGCTAATCATTAATTTCACAATTAAGTAAAATCAAAATCTCTTAATTAGTGCTAATTTTTTGTCATTATTTATTTTGGCATAGGAAAAGTTACAGCTAATCAAATTAATGTTCCTTTTTGGTGAGTTTTATTGACCTCCCAATTCTATTAGTAATTAAATTAAATTAAGCAAAATTTGTGTTCCTTTTTAAGTTAATGCTATACTCAAATTAACATTATTTTTTTGTTAATTTTAGTAATTGTCGATTTTGAGTTAACTTAATCGAATTAAACTAAGCAAAATTAATGTTCCTTTTTCGATATTGTACATTTATAGTCATTATATCATTACTTTTGGAATAAATAAATGTTATGAAGGCTCATAATGAAGGAAAATAATATTATTTAAAAACATATTTTTGAACAGGTTATGAAATTAAATATTGAAAATTCTTAAAATATAGATAAACAGAGATACTATTATTGTAGCATGTCACAGAAGCAAGCTGATATTCTGCCACATCAGCAAATTGATATTCAACATTCATTCACTGATACTATATATATATATATATATATATATTATATATATATATATATATATATAAATCGATACATTAGATATACATATGATCATTTTGTTGAAAATAATTTCGGTTGCCTATATATATATGTAAGTAACCAGAAATCCAATTGTTTTTTATTTTCTATTAAGGGGAAATCCATCATCAATCTCTTAAAGTTGGCACCAATTTTTTCTAAACACTTTAACTAGATCTTATTTATTCTAAACACCTCAAACAAGACATGTTATGTCATTCTTGAATTGTGTATACCGTCGTACTAAGAGACTCTTAATTTTCTTAGGTGTTATGGTGAATTATTCAGTGTGTGAATGAACTTGATGAATTAAGGTCACTAAAATGTCATAGCTAACAGTTGAGTTGAAAGTTCCCTTAACAATTATTTTTTTATGTAAGACTCTACTTGGGTAAACTTCAAATGATGATATCTCTTAGAATATAAAAACTTACATGAACCGTAACCTATTAAATTAGAGGTATTTCAATTTCTTTCCAATTCCACCAATTTTGTGTCAATCCTAATTTCAAGTAAAAAGTTATGACCATTTTAGTAATCTTGACAAATTAGTTGACGAAAAAATCTTAAAAATGGCTGGTTTTGTCTTTTTACTTTTAAGAAAACCCTAAACTATTTTCTTGACTAATTAAAGATTAAAAAAAATCACTCTCTTAATCCCCCAATCATATGGAAAAAACAAAGTAGATTACTTCATTCAAGATTATTTCAATTATTTTCAAAATTCTTCTTCAAAGAAAGTCTTTCTTATAGAATTTCATTCTTTCCTACTCAATTTTCTTCATACAATCATGAATCATCAATGAGAATCATAATTTCTAGAATCTAATTCAAGAAATCTCAAGAAAGGATTTCATGATTTTTCTCCTTCAAGCTAGGATTTTAACGCTTCTAATCAAGTTCTTATTAAATATTCTTGAAGAACCTTGTTCTTCCAGGTATGTAAGACTATCATAGTGTTGGACTAGTTCGTCCTCACGCCCTACATATACTTTCAAATTAGTGAACGAGTAATCTATAGGTTTATATCTCTCGATTTGAGTATTCTTGATATTAGTTAATTTTGAGTTCTTGAGCTCAAGTGTCTTTGTGTAATATTTGAGATGTCTTTTCAATTAAATATAGTACCCTTTATATAGGCGTAAACAAGAGTTTAGGGCTAGTAGCTTCCAAGAATTCTAATTGAAAATGAACACTTGTATAGTGCCAACTGTAATTGAACATGGCTTGTAGATTCCAACAAAAATCCAAATGTCTACAACGTTTCTACAAGGAAAGGGTTAGCGGCACAAACAAGGAGTATATTCTAGAACGTTTCGATTAAAGAAACACGATAGGGTTCTACTATCAACTAACATATTCCATATCCTCATAAAAATAGGTTGATTTTCTCTTCAACAAACATCACACGTTTATTTAACAAAGGGTCCTCAATTGCTCTCTTTTGCAACTTCAAATAGTAGACGTCAACCATGGGCCTCTAAAAGTCATTTGAGACATTTGATATAAAAATTCTATTTAGGATGTGGGATCGAGGCTCGTCTTAGCAGAAAAATGAGGAAAAATTTATTTTCATTTCGAGAAGACTCAGTTTGACAATTTTTATAATTTTTTGTAAGATGATCCGTGAACCTAGTGCGAGTCTTCATGTAACAAACCTCAATCATTCCTAGGGGGGCATGGTTGACATCTGCTAGTAAAAAGTAGAGAGGCATAGGCAGTAGATAAACATTTATTGGATCAACATCGTATGTTGCATAAGAAAAAATCGGTCGTTGGTGTTGCTGGAGAATTAATTAGTTTGTATAAAAAAATTTCTATCGAAATTCACTAAGTTGTCCTAGTATTCGTCTTCTTTGGTGAAAAATCCGAGGGATGAAATGAACCATTTTATTAGGGAGTGTCCGGTGATCTAGTGGAAGATGTCGTGTGGCGATGTTTCATGAAAACATGGACATTTCTCAGTTGATTGTGCATGCTCAACAAGTTAAGGACAGTAGGCTTAAGAGAAAGAATAGAGAGGCGAATGAGGCAATGACCCATGATGTAGTTAGTTCCAAGGGTAGGTTTTAAGTCCAAGACAAGCCAAGGTTTAAAAAGAGATTCTCCAACCAAAATCCTTCTAAATTGCCAAAGTGTAGTGAGAATAGGGTGCCTAACTCTGAGCCTCAAGGAGGAAAATGTGGTGGATCACCAAGTGATAAAGCTACTTGTGCCAAATGTGGCAAGAATCATGGGGGTAAAAGTTTAATGGGTACGGATACTTGTTTTAGTTGTTGAAAGAATGATTATTTGAATAGAGATTGTCCCATGACAAATATTCAAGATAGGGAGAGTAATAAAGCATGAGCAATAGGTCCAAGTTCCAATGCTCCTAAGAGGAACCACTTCTATGCTCTCAAGTGTAGGGGTGATCAAACGGATTCTCCTGATGTTGTTACCGATATGTTACATGTATTTTTAGTTAATGTATATGCATTGCTTTATTACGGTGCCACTTTATATTTTGTAACACCTTTGATGGCTATGATGTTGATGTTCTTCCTGATGACTGAGTTGAACCTTTTTCGGTTTCTACCCCAGTAGGTGACTCCGTGGTGCTAAAAGCATCTATAAAAATTGTCCGATATCGTTGTCCAATAGACTTATCTTGGTGGATTTGGTCAAACTTGAAATTTTTGACATTGATGTTATTTTGGGAATGGATTGGTTGTGTGCTAGTTTTTCTTCAATTAATTGTAGAACAAGGGTAGTTAAATTCCAATTTCCTAATGAACCCATTTTGGAGTGGGGGGGGGGGGACTTAATCCCTAGAGGTCAAATCATTTCGTGTCTAAAATCTTGTAAGATAATTGCCAGCGGATGTCTCTATCATGTTGTTAGGTTCGGGGACCTAGACTCCGAGTCTCCTCCTTTAGAGTCGGTCCCCGTAGTGCAGGATTTTCTGGAAGACTTTCCCGATTACTTACCTGAAATTCCTCCCAAACGGAAAAATAGATTTCAGTAAAGATTTGTTGCTGGATACTCAACCGATTTCAATTCCTCCTTATTGGATGGCTCTGTCCGGATTGAAAGAGCTGAGGCTCAACTCAAGGATTATCTTGAGATGGATATTATACAACCAATCATATCTCCATGGGGCGCTCCGGCATTATTTGTGAAAAAGAATGATGTGTCTCTTAGAATGTGAATCGACTACCTACAATTGAAAAAGGTCACTATAAATAATAAGTATCATCTTCATAAAATTGATGATTTAATTGATCAACTCCAAGGTGCGAGTTACTTTTTAAAAATTGACTTGAGCTTGGGGTATCATAAACTTAGGGTTAGAACTGTTGACATTCCTAAAACGACTTTCCGAATAAGGTATGGTCACTATGAGTTCCTAGCTATGTCTTTTAAGTTAACTAGTACCCCGACGGATTTTATGGACCTTATGAATAGAGTGTTCTAGAATTATGTTTATTCTTTTGTAATTGTCTTCATTTATTATATCTTGATATATTACAAGAGTGAGGATGAACATTGGTGTCATTTGAGACTAGTATTTCAGTGCTCAAGGAACATCAATTCTTTGCTAAATTTAGTAAGTGTGAACTTTGGTTGATATTGGTTCCCTTTCTTGTCCATGTTTTCTCAAGTGAGGGTATAGAGGTCAATCTGAAGAAACTTGAAGTAGTCAAATATTTTCCTAGACAACAATCTCCCACTCACATATAAAGTTTCTTTGTTCTAACCTGGTACAATATAAGGTTTGTTTAAGGGTTTGCATTTATTACTTCTTCTTTTACAAAACTAACTCAAAAGAAGGTTAAGTTTGGGTGGTCTAAACTTGTAAAAGACTCTTTCAAGTGTTGAAAAATAAGATTACCTCCGCTCAGATGTTGACCTTACCAGAGGGTGCCTAAGGGTTTGTTGTGTATTGTGTTGCTTCTGGAGTAGGTTTGGGTTGTGTCATCATGCAACATGGTAAGGTGATAGCGTATGCCTCTAGACAACTCAATGTGTATGAGAAGAACTATCAAACTCATGATCTTTAATTAACGGCCGTAGTGTTTGCTTTGAAAATATGGAGACATTATATATATGGTGTGCATGTAGACTTATTCACCGACCATAAGATTCTCAAATATGTGTTTACTTAAAAGGAGTTGAATCTCCGGCAAAGAAGGTGGTTAAAGATTTTGAAGAACTTTGAAATGAGTGTCCTTTACCACCCCGAAAAAGCAATTGTTGTTGAGGATGCTTTGAGTCTAATGACTATGGGTAGTGTGGCTCATGTTGAAGAGGGTAAGAAAGATCTAGTGAAATATGTCCAAAGATTGGCATTGTAGGGTGTTCGGTTAGAAGATCCTCCAAAATAGGTTTTCATGGTTCATCATAACTTCGAATCGTCTTTAGTGGTTGAGGTGAAGTCTAAGCATTATTTTGATCCTCTATTGATGGACTTGAAGGAATCGACAATTAGCAAGCTCAATGAGTCATTCTCTGGGGGGGTGTTTTACTTAGGTACCAAGGTAGGTTGTGTTTACTGGATGTCAATGACTTGAGAAGACAAATTTTGGAGGAAGATCATGGTTCACAATATTATATTCATCTTGGTGCCACCAAAATATATCGCGATCTACAAGAGGTCTATTAGTGGAACAGTTTGAAGATTGATATAGCAGAGTTTGTTTCAAAATGTCCTAATTGTCAACAAGTCAAGAATGAACATCTAAGACTTGGAGGTTTAACTCAACCAATGGATATTCCTACTTGAATGTGGGAACATGTCAATATGGATTTTGTAGTTGGGTTTCCTCGAACCCCGATGAAAAATGACTCAATATGGATTATTGTGGATAGATTGACAAAATCTTCCTATTTTAGCCTTTCAAAGCTACGTATACGGTAGAGGATTATGCTAAATTGTATCATGATGAAATTTTCAGTTGACATGGGGTTCCCTTGACTATAATCTCGGATAGGGATCCTCAATGCACTTCAAGGTTTGGGACAACAATCCAAAGTGGATTAGGTAACAAGGTAATAATTAATACCGCATTTCATCCACAAACGGATGGTTTGGCAAAATAAACCATTCAAACCTTTGAGTACATGTTGAGAGCATGTGTTATAGACTTTAAGTGTAATTGTGATGACCATCTGCTATTGATCAAATTCTCCTACAATAATAGCTATTGTTCGAGTATTGACATGGTACCCTTTGAAGCCCTTTATAGAAGGAGATGTAGATATTCAATTGGGTGGTTTGAGGTAGGTGGAGTTTTCTATATTAGGTCCTGAAGAAATCTATTATGTCGTAGAGAAAGTCCAACTTATAAAGGATTGTTTAAAGAAAGCCCATAGTCGACAAAAATCTTATTCCAACAATAGGATAAGGGACCTTGAGTTTATGTTAGGTGATGTGGTTTCCTTGAAGATATCACCCATGAAAGGGTTGATGAAGTTTTAGAAGAAAGGAAAGCTTATTACCCTATATGTGGGACCATATGTGGTTGTGAAACACATTTTAAGTGTTACCTACGAGTTAAAAATCCATGTTGAGTTTGCTTCGGTCCATCCAATCTTTCATGTATCCATGCTCAAAAAGTGTATAAGTGATCTGGTTTCTATCCTTCCTCTAGAAGGCTTAAAAATTGATGCTAACCTTTCTTATGAGGAGGTCCCGATTGAGATTCTAGACCGACAAGTGAAGGAGTTGAGGAAAATTGAAGTAGCTTCTGTAAAGTTTCTTTAGAAGAATCAACTTATGGAGAATGCTACTTAGGAGGTCGAGGCCGATATGATGTCCGATACCCTCATCTTTTTCCTAGCTCTTCTAGTCAAGGTTGAGGTTAGTACCTTTATCCTAGTTTTTGATTATGAATGTTCTTGAGTGTATTTGAACCTCTATGATTTTCCTTCAAAGTGCACATTCTTGTGAAAAGTCCATGTTTCATATGTGCCTTATTATGTCTCTTCATACTTGAAAGGAAACTTGATTACATGTTTTGGTATATTGAGTTATGTGTTATTTCTTGTGAAATTGGTCAAGCATGAAGTTGTGAAATCATGTAGTTCTTCTTGTTGAAATTATTGAAATATATGAAAAGGAGGACATTTCTCCTTACATAATATGAAATCATGAAATATGTGCATTTTGATTGATCATGAAGTTCTTACCTTTTTATGATGTTCTGTTGTGTTGATAATGGAGTGAATGCTTACTCCTTTGATTTTTGAGTCATTATTATATATCAAGTGTTTGTTTGGCTGCTAATCTTGAGTCATAATTCCAATAATGATTTGAAACTGTCATTCGAGGACGAATGTTCCCTGGGGGGGGGGGATATTGTTACACTTCAGAAGTTCAATGACCTAGTCTACAGCCTAACTTGATGAACTATCACTTAAAACAGTATTTCTAATAATAAAAAAGGTAATGAACATGAATAGGAAGTTTTAGGATCAAAACGTCAAGAAACGACTACATCGTCCGGACCTAGTAAAAGTGAACTTGTGTGACTTCATGTATTTAAAGGTGTTTTTAGAGTCGTATAGAAGCCAGAATTAGTGAAAGGTATAAAATATACCTTAGGGTGTATTTAGTGTCAAAACGTCCGGGTACGACTCCCCAAGGACCATCCTAAGGGTACTTGAGGAGGACTCAACATTTAACCTCAAAAGTTTTCAAATTACATCGTGCAACCACGAGGACAAACGACGAGTTGTAGTTTGAATAAAGCTCCGTCATTGGGTCTTATTAATCAACACATAGAAACCTAACAAAAATTCCCCAAGAACAAGTCTCTGAAGCAAACCACGGATAACCAGGGCGGTCCATGGTTTGGACTACGGTCCGTCGATGTGGACTCGTCGATTGGACCTTATGTTGACTACCGAATTTTGGTAATGTTAAGGGTGATTAGATAATTAGTTTTTTAATTAATAAATGGTTAGTTACTTTTTTAGTTACTTAATTGAGACTAACCTAACACCTCATAATTCCCGTAACCCAATTAACTCTCACATCTCTTTAGTTTCTCTGACTACTCTAAGACACCCGAAGGGGAAGAACAAGATCATACTAGGCCATAGATACTCAAGGTTTACTCCATCATTGTGCAATAACTCTCAAGATATGGAGGTTATTTACTCTTGGGACTTTTCCCCAAGAGGCTCTTAAAACATAGTTTTCAAAGATCTTCAATTTCCATGTTTTCATCCAATTTCATGGGTATACTTTAATTTTTGAATTGTATGGTTTAAATTCGAATATTGTTGATAATTTACATATGATTTTATGTGTATTGAAGTATCCCTTAAATTATTTCCCTAAATCTCTATAAAGATTCATGATCACCCATTTTCCTTTAACACTACTTTATAAATTATGTTAATTATGATTGAGGGAGGTTGGAATTGAACATGTTATTTTTAATTTCCATTATTTTATGATAATGTTTGAGTTAAGGTATAAGTATTATGGAATTGAAGGTGATATCCTTGATGAAGTTCGTTGAATCCATAGGTAAGACTTCTAAGATTATGGCTACTTTATTATGTTGATGTTGTCCTATATTGATGTTGTTATGCAGTTGAATTGTAAATGATGATTGTATGCATATATGATTAGGATATGATTAGGGTGAATGTGAGATTATGATAATGTTAGGTTATGGAGGATTGAAAGGAGTTCTGTTGTGCATCTTATGAATGTTGATTATGATGTAATGTTCTCACTTATTTATTGGGTTTTGATGAAAGGAAGTTCATATCTTAGAACCTAAGATTCTATATAAGGGATTAGTCTCCTAATATAGATTTATAGAATCTAATGTTAAGGAAGATTCTAAATAACTACAAAAAGGTAATATCTAGCTTAGCACCGACTTAACTAGATAGTGAGAGGTGTCCCTTCCAATGAGGAAGGTATGTTCACCTAAAGTGTCATGAGGTGGAAACTAAAATGATCATATGCATAAAGTGGATTTCTAGCAAAAATCAAAGTTCTTTAGCTACGTGCCTCATGTGAAACCTAGCTAGTGGATCCAAGTTGACACTATTGTGATGTTTATGTCATACCTTGGCAAGTAAGATGCTCTTCGTTCGGTTGTGAAGCTTTGACAGCGGAATCAATGTTTAGCTCACATGGTCTATTATCGATTATGGAGATTCTACCCGAAAGTAAAATGACTGAATGAAAGTAAAAAATGCATAATAAATAGGTTGACTGGATTGGTATACTTCTGTAGGTAAGTCTATGAGACTTCAGCTATACATTGCACATGTAGTCCTTGAGGGAATTCCTAGTGTAATATTTCTATATACTTATGTTATGAATGAAATGCATTACGTATATTTTATATAATATTGCATACACTTGATATACATATTGTTGGTTTAGATTGCAATATATGAGATTGTAGGTACTTCACATGAAGTTCTATGATGTAAATATAATGCTTATGGTCCTTTGTTGGTTGACTAAGTCTATCTGGGATTATGGGGATTTACATAAGCATTACTAGTTGGCTTGTATTGGGATTGTGAGTAAGATATTGTTATATATGATGGCATATGTTCTAATCATGATTTGATGATTATGACTTCATTATAATGTGTTGTTTGACTTATACGTATGTTTGGAATGTGCATAAAGGCTTTGAGAGTGACTTAGCATGTTTTGAACAAAATGTCCTTTTTAGCATTTTTCTAAATGTTTTAATTACATATATCTTCATACTTAGTATATATGATTTGTTCTAACCCATATTCTTTCTATTTCTACAAAAATGTAGGTTTGGGCCATTGAAGATATTCAAGGACACTCTTAAGAATCTTGGATAAGATATCCAAGTTGGTGAGTCCTCAAGTCTAAAGATGAAACCTCTTACTCTATTACTAGCTATTGATTATGTCTAAGGCAATGTCCATTTCTAATCTTTTGAGAATTTTTTTTAAGTCTATATGATACATATTGTAATAATGTAAGTCATAAGTCCCAAATTTTGTACTTCTATGATAGATTGTTATCTGTGAGACAATAATAGGTCATGATGATGAATTTGATTATGTTGATAAATGAGAAGTCTATGTAAGCTTCATGTATGGATAAAGGATAAGTATATGTATACTTAATATGTAATATATCTAATTCTTCCATATTTTTCTACCTATGAATTGTGATAATGTATGACAAGGGATTGTTTTAGACCTCTATGAGGACGAAGATGCCAATTACGACTAGGGGGTGCTCCCTGATCATGACACCACTGTTAGAGATGATTCTCCTATAAGGTTGCAACTTTCATTAACAACCATAACCGTTTGTAAGGTTGCAAACATTCAAATGGTTGTGTGGATTCTGAAAAGTTGCAATCTTTCGGAATCAGTTACTTTTGTTGTGTGGATTATTTTTCTTCTGCACAAAGTTTCTTCGTTTACTTTACTGTCGTTGAATGGATTGCTGAAACTAGTGTTTTTGGTTTCAATACGCTGGTGATTGAGTTACATATTCCAAATCAAACCGCAGATGCTAGAGGAGAATAATTTTCTTAAGGGGACAATGTGCATTTAGTTCTCTTAATCTTTTCTCGTTTTGTTTCTCTAGATTCTTGTATGTCTTACAGATTTTAGGTTTTTAGTAAATTAATTTCTGTTCTATTCTTCACTGATTCATTCATAAACTTTAATAACTTCGCATTTCTGCAATGTTTTTTGTAATCACTATTGTTGTTTTAAACAAAAAAATGTTAAGAAGCCCTTGAAGGAGAGTTCTTCAAATCTAAAAATCATAGCCATGAATTCACTCAAACTCAAGATATTTTGCTAGAAATAATTACCAACTATCTATGTAATCATAAAGTTCCAAATTTATAGATTAAAATTACATCTGTACATTTTTTTCATCGTGACGTATAACTAGTTGTTAAAACAATTAATCACAAAAGAAAAGAATAAAAAGATGCTTTTAAAATTTCTATGTGTCAAACACGTGTTTTTCACCAGCCATTTAATGTGGTTGTGATGTTTTAAGGGTGTAATAATATGAAATTTAAACAGTTCAAGGTGGCGATGGGAACCCCATGAAATTGAAATGTAAAGTTTTAAATCTGAAGATCGATTGGGGGGGGGGGCATTTAACTATTTTCTCAATAAAAGTATATATGGTGAAAAAAATATATTAGAGCCCCTCCAATTTGTTTCGCCTAAGTTTCACTTTAGGCCCCTAATGTTGTTGAGACGGACCTATTTTTTATCAATGATACCTAGAATCCTCCAAGAAGGCTTACAAATTTTACTGATCATTTGCATCGCTATCATCGAATCAAACCCAAGTTCTAGAGCCTCGAACAGTTGATTAGAGCACCATGAATACCATGTAAATTTGCTTGAGCTTCACTACAATTGTTAAAGCAGAATTGGGTAGGATATGATTAAACACAAACTTTAAGATCTATAAATCAGCATTGCAATATTATTTCCATATAAAGTATATCTTATGGACTCTTTTTCTATTATATAAGTTGGAACATAGATAAAACATTGATAGTGTTATTAAATATTTATCAAATATAAATTTATTATTATTTTTTAACCTGATTAAAAAGAAAAATATATCGTGTAAATTAAAACAAAATTAAAAAAAAAATAATTATTTTTAACATGCAAGATTACTTGGTGAATTTAGCAAATGATTGCAAAATTACAATAGTTGGAAAATTCTATGAGGATAGATCGAAATGACTTGGAACATTTTTTTATATAAGTATTTAAAAAAACATATAACTTTATTCTATATGATCTAGAGATGGAAGATATGGTTGATCATGTGAACCCACGGAACACCACTAGATACGCTCATGTGTACAACTCAAATATTGTCGTGGCACAATTTGAATGCTCTATGCAATTATTATTTTCAAAAATAATACTATCTATATATATGCTAAGCGTCTAAGCATTAGTATATGACTGAATGTAAATGTATTAAATAATTAGCTACTCAATGTGTATTTTATCAATTTTTTTTATGCACTACTAACTATCACACAAGAGGTGAGATATTAGGCTGTTTTTTTGTCCAAGTGATGAATTGAGTTAAATTATTTGTTTTACATTGAACTTTATTGAAGATAAAATAAAAATAGCAACATAGTATTTTCTTTTTTGTAAAAAAATAGTCAGCTCATAAAGACAAAAACCCATGACTTACGATTTGTCTCAATTTATTAATACAATAAGTCTCTACCATTATTCAGATTATAAGCATTTGAAATTTAGGAACTAACTCTAATCTCTAACTTCAACAATCTACGCAGACTGTTGAACCCTCTTTAATAGACAATATTTTTCTCTGATGTGAACCATTTTTAATTTGCTTGTTTAGATCATTATGTAGTGTTTTTTTAGTAATATACATAAACTAGAATTTTTCCTAGGTTTATTAAATAAGGTTTTCAAGTTTTTTTAGAACAAATTTGTGATTGTGTTTATTGATCATATTCTGATATATTTTCATATATAAGAAAAAGTGAAGTACATGAAAAGTATCGTAAGACTATGAGGTAGTTGAAGAAGAACTGACTTCATTCGAGAGAAAATTGAGGCATACATATAATATATGATGACGATAAATAAACTTTGGGCTTCTGATAATGCTCAACTACACATCATCCAATTCTAAGTGTAGGCAGTCGCAATCCAGTATAAATCCAATGAGAGTTGAGGCGGAACTCACAGGGAGTGATACATAATAGAATTCAATTACGAAGTAAAGAAAGTGTTTTATTGAAACCAATTAAATTAAATGCCATGGTGCCGCAATAAATGGCAGATGGGGGGGGGGATTAGGTTTGTCAAGTAAAAACTATAAAAACTAAGGAAACAGGGACTAATCAAGTAGAGAGGGATCATTTGGGAGGTGATCGAATAATTTCCAATTTCTCTATACGAGTGATTATGAATTACTGAAATTCATTGAGTCTTAGTGGGTAGGATAGATTGTTGATATAACAACCATCTCTAGATCGACCATTACGATACAAGTGAGTTCTCTTGGACCTCGACAATCATAACAATGTAAATAACCTAAAACCTTAATTATTCTATCCTCTATCGCTATATTGGTAGGATCAAATTTTGATTCACTCACTCTAGAAAAATCAATGATAACCCAATCACTACAATCATTTATCAATAACTTTAATTCTAAAACCTCTTTCTCAAGAAAGCCCAAAATACGAAGTTAGTATTGCATATGCAACTACAATTCATAGATTGAAACACAACTATCAAGCAAACTCACTTCAAAACAACATTTAATCAGTAACTACCACCACACATAAGCTAATTCAAACAATTAATCAAAAAATCACATCCCGAAAAATGAGAGTTTAAGTCGCAAATTATAACAACCAAGAAAAAATTACAAACTATATTTTCTATGAGCTGGGTAATGAATTCCAAGTCTCTACAATGCTTCAAATCAACTAAAATTCAAAACCCACTTTAAATTTCTACTGAAAACTCTAATAACGATTCTTGGAATCAAAAGAGCAAGGTAAAACTCTCAAACACTCATAGAAATTGGTCACATTTTTTGGAACTAGAAGGTCTCTTAAAATATTTAAAATTTTTGCATTCATACTCTTCCAAATTTTTGGCTTTTAAGCCAATCAGCAGAATAAGCCGTGCATCTCCAACCAATTTAGTTATGTGCCAAGTGTCTCGCTCCATCGCCTTCTTGACTTTCCTCAACACCATTGGACTTCTGTAACTTTAGGTGATCACAATCATTGTCGTGGCCTATTTGACGGTTCACCAGTGGCCTTTTTCCATCATCAAGTTGGCTATTTTCCTCAGGGATGGCATACTGTAACATTTGGAGAGATGAAGGATCACTCGGCGGTTCGCCTAGTGGTCTTGGTGGTCACCAGAATAGCCTTCCTTCAACTTCTTCTGCTTTTTCACTCCTATTTTCCCGATGATGTCCTTGCTTTGCTCTTTTTTGTTTATTGTTGCAAAAAAGTACTTTAATATCAATTTAGAGCATAAATTACGCATTGAGGACATTAAAACTAGGAATATCAAGCCCTAAATGAGTGAAGATCCTTGACTCATAACTCCCATATGAATGATGTATTTGAACGAAAAGCACATGAGGTTTTATAGAGAAACCCAAACGATAATATCCACTTCGGAAAATGGCCAATATTGTAGCATTTTATATCGTAACACCACGGAATCTATTAGGCTTAACTTGAGCTTTATGTGAGGGTTCAAGAGCTTGACGTTAGGGTTAGAGTCACTGGAATTACTTCCCGTACTTATAATGAAGGGTTTAGGATTAAAACATCAAGGTCTGACTCCCCAAGGACCACCCAAGGGTCCTTGAAGATTACCTAGAAAAATACCGTATAATCTATCCCATGGTAGCATACCCACGCCCGTAGGGGTTTCCGCACCTCGTTGGTCAGGACCACAAGATAAATACATGCAGAAACTCGCCCACGCTTGACCCAGAAGGATTATGGGTGGACCCACGACCCGTTAGTGTGGTCTCGTTGGTTGAGGCAGTGGGGGGGGGGCTTAAGTTAGTCAAGTGATAGGTTAAGTGGTGTCGTTTTAAATTAGTCTAAACAAACTATATAAGGACTTCAGATCCTTACTTCAGTCATCCTAAATCATGTTTCTAATTCTCCAAAAGAAACCAAATTTCCCTCTAAAAAAATCTCTCTGTTGAAAATTCTAAAATGAAGAAGGGTCAAAGCTAAGTTAAATTCATCCGTTGTTGCAAGCTTTTATAAGGATTTATAATCAAGGTATTTTCATTCCTTAATCCATGGATCACCTTCTCCCATGGAACCCCTTACACTCTCAATTTATAAGTTAGACATCCCTAAAAGCTACGGTTCAAACTCGAAGTCATGAATTCTTCTTAAAAGTGACTTTAATGATTTAATTATTTTAAATTTTGACAGAATTGTTGATTTTTTATAATGGTTTTATGATGAAATTTACCATGAATCCATTATAATCCCCATATTCTCAATTTATATGTCTCTGATGTGGGTGAATTGTAGAGGAATGTTTCTGAGGTTACGCTTGTAGTAGTTGAGATATTTGAATAATTTTATTATCCACGTCTATTGTAGTAATCCTAGAGGTGGTTGATTGAATGTGAACCTTTATCCTTTAAGGGTAAGTATGAGAATTATGTATGGTTATGACGTAGTTGTTGTGTTTTTGAAAGATCTTCCTATACACCTATACATGAATATGATGATTCTAAGGTTGAAAGTCTATTCTCACCTATTGAAACTAGGAGCTATAGCAGGAGTTATGTTGAATTGAGTGTCAAGACATTTTTCCCATGAATATGAACTTAAGTCAATAATTAAGGTGTTACGACCCAAATCGTCGTTATTAGAAAGGGTAAGGAGGCATAAAAATTATGAATATTGTCCCACTATAAAGGGAATGATGTAGCTGGTGCAGTAGCACGGACAACTTACCCTGCTAAAGCGGGATTGGCGAGACAGAATGCAAATTTTCAAGAAATCTGTACACAATAATCTTTCCAAAAATAAGCTATAGGTCGTAAATTACCCTAAAAACCTAGAAAAGTTATTTAAAGTTAGGAAAAGGAGCAGAGGGAGCATTTTAGCATTGGGATGGCAGAATCTTGTGAAATCTTGGACAAATTCACCATACCAAATTCGGAGAAGCTGGAAACAAAGTCAAAACTCCATACAAATTGCTGCTTGGCTCCCAGGTAGGTTAGGTTTTATACATTGAGTAGTTGTAAATTCATGCTTACCATGTAATATATGAGTTCAACACTATATGGTATGTGTAGACCCTCGTACACAGAGTAAATTCCATGGAAAGTTGCTATAATTTAACATTTATGGGGTCTGTGTCGTGTTGAGACTATATTCGATCGAGGTGCTTATTTGGTGCTTGAATGGGTTTCTTGTTATGTTATGGTACTGATAAGATAAAAGATTTTGAAATATATATTAACGTTGTAGTGATGATTGTGATAAAGAGATGTAGTTAGCATAAAGAAAACTAGTAACGAAATTTAACGAAGAACTAGGATTTGAGTTGTGTATATACGGAATAAGAAATTAAGGGAACCCATGCATAATTAAGCATGTGAATAGGTGATTGTACTGAATCTATGATGGTGTGATATACACTTATTTTGTTCCGTTGTGATACTTGTATATGTATACATGTTTCAATAATATTCTAAGATGTTGAAACGAGATATGTGAATTATCAATACTATAAAAGTTTTGCTGAGATGTGTGATCTTTATGTGTTATTGTGATGTGTGATTGGGATCGGATTGCCATGTTCTGGCATATTAACTTGTAACGAATTTCCATATTTTTGCATACTAACTTCGATAGTTGCCATGTTCTGACATAAAATTTTAATTCGATTGCCATAGTCCACCATAAATATTGGATCGGATAACCACATTTTGACATGGTAACAGTTTGACTTTGGGTCTGTGAGAGGGCCAACTACTTGTGATAAAATGCGTACGGTGAAATATGTTATACTCAATATGGTGAGGTGTGTATATGCATCTATATGTTGGGGTTTCTTATTCATCTTTTAATAGAAGTTTAAGGGAGGTAGTGGTACTTGTAGTATACAATGTGGTTATTATATTTAAGCTAAGATCTAATGGAACCTTATGTATGGTAGTAGTAGTTGTTGTATACAATGTGGTTAGTATGTTTAAGTTATCATCTATTGGAACCTTAAAGGAAATAGTGGTACTTGTAGTATAAAATGTGACTAGTATATTTAAGCTATGATCTAGTGGAACCTTAAGGGTGGTAGTGGTACTTATCGTACACAATGTGGCTAGTATGTTTAAGCTATGATCTAATGGAACATTAAGAGTGATAGTGGTACTTGTAGTATACAATGTTGCTAGCATAGTTAAGCTATGAACTAATGGAGAATAAAGTGTGGTAGGGCTGTTTGTAGTATACAAGGTGGTTAGTGTATTTAAGTTGTGGCCTCGTAGGAAAAAGATCAGTTGTAATTGGAAGGCATTCTAAGTAAAGTCTAAGGGTTGAGAAGCGAGGGGTCTAGACATGATCTTTTATTGTTCAGTTCATATATTATGAGGTAGTTAGTGTATTTGGTTGATTGATGATTCCTACCAATACGTGTGGTTGTACTAATGCTACTCTTTCTATGTCTTTTGACGTAGTCTAAATGCGGAATTGATGATGTTTCCTTAGGTGAAGATGAAGAAGTCCTCCAACAGCGTTGACTTTACATTCTGCATGTTGGAAGTTGTGTCATTTCTTTAATATGATCTATCATTCTCTTAGTGGTTCTTGTACTTGTAAGACTAGGTCGTTGGGAATCGGTAAACTATTTTGTATAATTTAGTAAAATTGTTTTTCAAATTGGTTTTTGTATAATTTAGTAAAATTGTATTTCAAATTGGTTAACTCATAAACTTCCTTAGCGTGCCTTCATTTTCTTAGAATTCTTCATGTTTTCTAGTTATTTGGTTATGAGGTTTCTCCTATGTAGGTGTTACAGTAGTTGGCCGCACGTTTCGATGGGTTTGAGTCGTGCCATGAGGGTAGTCATGGTATGTTCTGTTATGTTATAATGATCTATGTAAAGAATATGGTACAACTATGCTGTTAAGTATGTTTAATATGAGGACTACTTATATAATATATTCTTAGTTTTGATTTTAGCTTGAAAGGCGTACCTATACATATTTGACTAACGGTGGAGGTTCCTTCTCTATGAGAATCATGTTAAGGATGAAATACAAAGATGGATATAGTGATTATGTAAAGGTATAAATGTTGATTATGTATATGGACTTAGATTTATGATGACTAATGCTTACATTATGTCTATGTTGGAGACTATACTTATGAATAAGGTGTTGTCTTTTATGATTATGGTATATGTCTGTTTTTTACTAATCCTTATGTTATGTTATTTTACTATATATCATATTGATTACTTTTGTACTAACGCATACTCTTTCCGAGATTCTCATCAATTGTAGGGTTCGCCAATTTGAGATCCACCTTTAAGACTAGGTTCTTAGTAGGAGCAAGTATTTGAAGATTAGTGATTCCTCATAGCGTCGAGTATAAAGCCATAATTTCCTTATGTATTTCTTTTATTCTTCAACTTTTGTATGGGTTTTGTCCAACAAATTTATTCGAGATGGTTATAGATGATCTGAGAAGAAGTGTTATGTACTTCTACTTGATGGATAAAGATTTAAAATTTCCTTACTTTTAATTATATTATGTCATGAAATGCTAAGGGATTGTAAAGGACCCCCTTCGGGGTCAAGTATGCTACGTTATATCTAGGGTGTACCCCTGGGTCATGAAAATATTGGGACAAAACACTAGACTATACCTGTTATTCGTAATACGCTTGATTTGAACCAAGTACTCACATCAACAGAGTCAGGCTTCGAGCCAAAATTCTAGATGCAACTGACACTTGATAACCATTCATGACCCCAAATGAACTTTGGCCTTTCTAAAAATCTCATAGAACGACTTGGTCAAAAACATATGAACTCAAAAGTAAAACCTTACTCAAAATATCAAAATAGATACTCAGAATATTTTAAAAGAAACATTCGATTAGCCAAAAAAGGATACTTAAGTATACACATTAACAATGAAAATGAAACATACTACTCAAACCTCTACTATATATAAAGACTCTTCTAACATAGATGGGCGTCCGTCATGACCACAACATCCTAATTACAAAAATTTATAAAGTAACTCAATCTGAAGCCCTCCAAAATGCAAAAAGGTCAAAAAATCTGCCTCATGAAACAATGCAGGTTAAATAACATCAGTACATTGAATGTCCAAGAATGTAAGATGAAATCTCAAACATGCATAAGTTTTAACAGGAATCGGAGAAGAAACATACATACCTCATCTCATTTTAACTCAACATAATCTCAATCTCAACTCATTTCAATTTGAAAGCAATGACAATGATGCGATCTGAATAAAAGCTTTTAAAGCAGTAGATAACAACTTAATGTGTTGAAAAATATAATAATAACTTGGTTTATAAATAAAAATACAAAATAAGTCAATTTTGGAGATTCTCGAACCGGCAACCATTACTTTGAGTTTGGTGATGAATCAGCATCTTGCTCATGCTTCCAAAATTGTCCTATACTTTTCCGGAGTATAAGACATCCTCACCTATGTGGATCCAATAATGTATGCTTAAAAATCAATAAGAAATCGTCTAAAAAGTATGACCCTTTCTACCCACGTTTACTACATGGTTTATGAGGACTTAAAGTTGTTTGAACACGCCTATATAATGTTGCTCAATACTACTCCCAAAAATATACTCAACTCATATGGTTAAAAATATTTTATCATCCTCAAACTTTGATATTATAACACAAAATATTCTCTTAAAATATATTTATACTCAAACTTCTCATGAACTCATCTGGAAATCAGGGTTTCCTCCTCATTTTAAATGTGAAACATTTACTCTTGGGAATACATAGTTCTCATATATTCATTTTGAAAAACTCAAATCTACTCATCCATATACTCAAGTCTTAAAACAAGTTATAAAAGTTTGTGAAAGACTTAATGACTATTTAGAATTCTCAAGACTTTAGTCATAGTTCTACCTTGAAATGAATTATGAATTTAAGGGTTATAATTCATGTTAAGAAGGATTCATCTATATTTAGATGCAGTTTAAAGTAGATAGAAAAATAAAGTAGTAAAGGTACACTTTAAAAGAACTCAGATGGAGGAAACCACTAAAAAAAGGTCGAAGCTTCAGAGGGAACTTAATGGTGCAATTTGGCACGGCGTGCCAACATCCTGCCTAGAAAACCCGCTGAAATTTATTTCTCATTTTTTGACCTTAATTGTCCTAGAATCGATTGTTTTTCTCAGATTTTCCTTATACTAAATTACCTAATTCAAGTACACAAGAATCTAAAACCACGTTTAACTATAGAAATCCTCACATCAATGTTCATCAAACGTAATAAACAAAGTAATAAGAAAAAAACCTTAAGGAAAAAAGTGGATGAAATTTAAATGTTCAGCGTGTTTGTTAATGACCCAGTACTATGAAAACTTAGATATCTCTATTTAGAGAAAAGAATCCTAAATTCGCAAAATAATCTAGATTGTTCTTTCATTTCCCGTCTTCTCAAATTTTTAATTCTCTCCTAAAGCCCTTAGCGTAATTTAGGATTATGAAAACTAAATCAAGTATGTACAAACCCCTAAATTATTAATAAAAAACGTTTGAAGCTTAAGGGGTAAGGAAAAGACCAAAATAACCTCATAAATACAGGTTACTTCCCTTAACTAGATAGGTTGACTTCGAACGAACGTATTTCCCTTTTCCGAATTTGATTTTTTTTTAAAAAACCTCGGCTGTGTTGTAATAAAGATACCACGACCTTTCATTTGATATCTTTTAGGTCACCTAACACATTTTGTACCGAAAGTTATGGTCGTTTGAAGTTGACCAAAACTCATAACATAAATTTAACTTGCAATATTCTCGATTAGGCTCATTCTAAATTTAGCTCTCTCTATGGTGTTATATTACAATATCTACACCTTGGTAATGTTCGTTCTCAAATAAGATTACTCTAAGTAATAATGAGGGTTTAACTATCTACACCCAACTCAAACACCCTATAAAAAAGGAAACATAATTAAACATTTCAACTTAAAGGCTATTAAGAAAAGAATTAGTACCTCGGTTAGACGCCTATCCGAAAGCAAAGAGATGTGGATATATCTTTTTCATATCCTCCTCGGCCTCTCAAGTAGCCTCCTCAAAAAAATGATTCCTCTATAAGACCTTGACTGATGCGACCTCCTTGAACCTCAACTCGCTAACCTGAGAACCTAGGACCTGAACAAGTGCATCCTCATAAGATAGGTTGTCCTTAATACCAATATTTTCAGTCAGTACTATACTTGATTGAATGTCGATACACTTCTTCAACATTAACATGTGAAACACTAGATGGATTGTTGCTAACACTGGCGGTAGTTCCAACTCATAAGCTACATTTCCAATTATCTTGTATATCCTATAAGGACCAATATACCGGGAACTAAGATTCCTCTTCTTACAAAATCTCATAACACTCTTCATGGGTGAAACTTTAAATAAACCCAATCATCCACCTGGAAATCTAAGAATCTTCTCCTAAAACCATGACAATACACTATTTTTGACCTCTCCTGAATAATATTACTTTCTTCATAGCTTGATGAACTATGTCTGGTACAATCGAACAAGCTTCACCAACCTCAGACCATCCAATAGGAGGTCTGTTTCTTCTCCCACAAAGAGCATCATATAGAGTCATTTGGAAGACAAAGTGATAATTGTTTTTGTACGAAAATTCTATGAGAGGTCATTGATCATTCCAATTACCTTTTGAATCAATCAAACAATCCCCAGTATATACTCTTAAGTGTCAATTCTTCTCTCAGTTTTACCATCAGTTTGACAGTGGAAAATATTACTCAAGGTTAGCTTGGAACCCAAACCGTGTTGGAAAGACTTGTAAAATTGAGTAGGCAAGTGCACACCCTTATCTGAGATGATTGACAGTGGAACTCCATGAAGTCTAACCAACTCTTTAATATATAACATGGAATAATCCTCTGCTCAATAGTTTGTATTTACCTGCAAAAATTGCAGTGATTTAGTCATCCGATCTACAGTCACCCAAATAGAATCATTTATCCTGCAAGACCGTGGCAAAACAAGTGGTGAAATCTAAATTTATCATCTCCCACATAAATTTTGGAATATCTTTATTCTATGACATACCACGGGCCTTTGGTGCTTTACCTTACCTTGTTTAAAATTTAGGCATTTACTGTCACGACCCAATTCGGGGACGCGACTGGCACCCACATTTACCCTCCTATGTGAGCGAACCAACCAATCTAAACCTTAACATTTCAATATAATATCAACAGAAATAATGCGGAAGACTTAAACTCATAAAAAATATAAACAACTATTATTATCATCCCCAAAATCTGGAAGTCATCATCACAAGAACATCTATGATCAAATTGCTAAACTAAACTATCTAAGACTGTCTAAGAAGCTAAATTACATAAGAAACTAGTCCATGCCGGAAGTCAAGGCATCAAGACTTATAGAAGACGATCAGTCCAAGCTAGAAGCGTTAGCTCACCCTGAGATCGGTATGACAAAATCTGGCCCGAGTTACTGTTGTGTTGAAGTTGACGGAGCGTTTGCTGCATAACACATAACAAAGAGGAAAACATAAAAGTAGGGGGTCAGTACAACAACCCACGTACTGAGTAGATATCATCGGCTAACTCAGAATAGAAGATAATATATATCAAGAAATATTATAAATCAACTATAAACTCAACATGTAGCAGCAACAAGTATTATAATTGTCAATAAATACCATCAAGTTCATCCATGAGGGCTCAAGCCTAAAACCACACTCATTTGGGAAATAAGTTCATTATGTTGAGTAGATTAACATTTTCAGATTCATTATCTTTCTTCCTCTTGTGTCGGTACGTGACACTCCGATCCCCTACCACTATGTGTCGGTACGTGACACTCCGATCCCCTACAGGTGTCGGAACGTGACACTCCGATCCCCTATATGTGTCGGAACGTGACACTCCGATCCCCTATATCTACGTGTCGGTTCGTGACACCCGTCCCACTAATACTATGTGTCGGAACGTGACACTCCGATCCCTAATACTATGTGTCGGAACGTGACACTCCGATCCACTAATACTATGTGTCGGAACGTGACACTCCGATCCACTAAATTCATTCTATCAGTTCATCAAGCCTTCTCTTTACCAAGGCATCATCAATCCCATTACTTTAGTTCATCAAGCCTCTTTTATACCAAGGCATCATCATAATATCATAGATTAAAGTATTCTTTCAAGATTTGGGATTCAACGTTTTCATCATGTTTGTTTTATCAAAATCACATAATCATATTCATGCAAGCATACAATTAAGAGCATATAGGTTTACAATATCATCAACACATATTATTCACTATTAAGAGTTCACTACGAATATCGTAATATAACCATAACCTACCTCCACCGAAGACTAGTGATCAAGCAAGAAATTCCCAAGCTTTTTTTCTCTCCCCTTTGATCGACTCTCTCTCTCTCTTTCTGTTCTTTCTCTTTTTTGTTTTCTTATGTTCAAACTCTCCTTCTTTTTACCCTAATTAAAAGTATAATTAAGTGTAAAGGAGGACAATAAAACCCACTAATTAACTTAAGGTTACTCCTTTTAACCCCCAAGTAATTAGACTTATTAATATTAACCCTCAATCTTTATAATTAAGGAAAGAATAGTCCAAAACGACCCTTAAAACGTGTGGAGAAATCCTATCTGACTGGGATCTGCGTGACCTGTGACGGGCCGTCGTGCCTGCGACGGTCCGTCACACCGGTCGTCGCACCTCCCCAACTTCAGGTGAACTGTGACGGCCCGTCACCCCTGTGACGGTCCGTCCTGCACCTCCGTCCTGACGGTCAGAAACTCGTTTCTTTACCAAATTCTCAAAAGTTGAAGTGTTTTGCAACGGAAACTCACGACGGTTCGTCGTGGATGTGACGGCACGTCCTGCAGGTCCGTCACAATTTACAGAGAGTCGATTTTCAGTACCCAATTTCAGAATTCTAAGTATGCTGACAAGCTGCACCCTCGACGGGCCGTCGTGACTGTGACGGTCCGTCGCAGTGCCCGTAGTCCCCGCCAGTTTTTCCAGAATTAAAAATCTGCTGCTCAAAACGACTAAACAGGTTGTTACAATAGATACCAATTTACCCATCGTTCGTCCCCGAACGATCAAAAGAAGAAAAAAAGAAAATCAATGGCGAAAAGGAGTACCTGAATCTGTAAACAGATGTGGGTATTTTTCTTGCATATCTGCCTCCTTCTCCCAAGTAGCCTCTTCAACCGGTCGATTCTTCCATTGCAATTTGATGGATGCAATCTCTCTCGACCTCAGCTTGCGAACTTCTCTATCTAATATAGCAACCGGTTCCTCTTCATAAGTCAAGTTCTCATCCAACAAAACTGAATCCCAACGGATAATGTAGTTTCCATCTCCGTGGTATCTCTTCAACATGGATACATGAAACAACCGGATGCACTCCGGACAGCCCTGGGGGCAAGGCTAATTCATAAGCCACCTCCCCTATTCTCTTAAGCACTTCAAATGGTCCAATGTACCTTGGACTTAACTTACCCCTTTTTCCGAACCGCATCACCCCTTTCATGGGCGAAACCTTCAACAAGACTTGTTCACCTTCCATGAACTCCAAGTCTCTAACCTTCCGTTCCATACTCCTTTTGTCTACTTTGCGCCGCCAGAAGCTTTTCTTGAATATTTCACCTTCTCCCAGAAATCTCTCAACAGATCAGTCCCCCAAGGTCTAACTTCAAAGGCATCAAACCAACCAATGGGAGATCTACACCTCCTCCCATACAATGCTTCAAATGGAGCCATGTCAATACTGGAGTGATAGCTATTATTGTATGAAAACTCTGCCAAAGGTAAAAAGCTATCCCAATGGCCACCAAACTCTATCACACATGCACGAAGCATATCCTCCAACACTTGAATCGTTCGCTCAGACTGACCATCGGTCTGAGGGTGAAATGCAGTGCTAAGGTCCAACCTAGTACCTAATTCAGCATGTAATGTCCTCCAAAACTTAGAAGTAAACTGCGTACCTCTATCAGATATGATGGAGAGTGGAACTCCATGCAACCGAACGATCTCTGAGATGTAGATCTTGGCTAACTTCTCTGCATTGTAGGTCACCTTGACCGGAATGAAATGAGCGGACTAGTTAACCGTCAACAATCACCCAAATAGAGTCATACTTACTCAATGTCTTGGGAAGACCAACCACAAAGTCCATCGCGATTCTCTCCCACTTCCATTCAGGAATGGGCATTCTCTGAAGTGTTCCTCCGGGCCTCTGGTGTTCATACTTTACTTGTTGACAATTTGGACATTTGGCGACAAACTCAACAATATCACGCTTCATTCTACTCCACCAGAAGTGTTGCTTTAGGTCGCGATACATCTTGGTTGCACCAGCATGTATAGAATATCCGGAACTATGCGCCTCTGTCAGAATAGTGGTGATCAAATCATCGATGCGGGGTACACATACCCTTCCTTTAATCCTCAAAACACCTTCCCTATCGATTATTGCTTCCTTAGCCTCTCCTTGCAACACTTTATCTCGAATTCGCCTTAGTTTCTCATCATCGAACTGTTTTCCCTTAATCTGATCAAGAAAGGAAGATTTTGCCGCTACACAAGCTAACAATCCTCCCTTCTCATTTATTTCCAACCTCATAAGTCATTAGCCAGAATCTGCACTTCTCTATAGCCAATGGGCGTCTAGAAGCTTGCAAATGAGCTAGACTTCCCATGCTTCCGGCCTTTTTACTCAAAGCATCTGCCACAACATTCGCCTTCCCGGATGATACAAGATAGTGATGTCGTAGTCCTTCAGTAGTTCCATCCATCTCCTCTGTCTCAAGTTCAAGTCTTTCTGAGTGAATACATACTGTAGGCTACGATGGTCCGTGTAGACTTCACACTTAACCCCATACAAGTAATGTCTCCATTGCTTTAGTGCAAATACTACCGCGGCCAACTCCAAATCATGGGTCGGATAGTTACGTTCATGCACCTTTAATTGCCTCGAAGCATAAGCAATCACATTCTTCTCTTGCATTAGCACTGCACCCAACCCAGAATAGGATGCATCACAATAAACAATGAAGTTTTTACCCTCTACTGGCAAGGTAAGAATTGGTGCAGTAGTCAACAAGGTTTTAAGCTTCTGGAAGCTTTCCTCACACTCATCCGACCATATAAATGGAACATTTTGCTTAGTCAAGTTCGTCAATTGGGAAGCAATAGAAGAGAATCCCTTGACAAATCGGCGGTAGTAGCTAGCTAAACCCACAAAACTCCGTATTTCTGACACATTAGTGGGTCTTACCCAATTATTCACTGTCTCAATCTTGGATGGATCCACCATCACCCCATCCTTAGAAACCACGTGCCCCAAGAAGGACACCGAATCTAGCCAAAACTCACACTTGGAGAATTTCGCATAAAACTTTTTCTTCCTTAACAACTCTAACACCATTCTCAAATGCTCCTCATGTTCCTTCTTACTCTTGGAGTATATCAGTATATCATCAAAAACAACCAACACAAAGAGGTCCAAATATGGCTTGAAATCCCGTTCATCAAGCTCATGAAGGCAGCAGGGCATTAGTAAGACCAAAAGACATTACCACCAAATTCATAGTGACCATACCTAGTTCGAAAAGCAGTCTTTGGCACATCCGTTGCTCGTATTTTCAATTGGTGATAACCGGATCTCAAGTCAATTTTAGAAGACACAAGCACCTTGTAACTGATCGAACAAGTCATCAATGCGAGGAATAGGGTACTTGTTCTTAATAGTTACTTTGTTCAACTGTCGATAATCTATGCACATTCGGAAACTCCGATCCTTCTTCTTCACAAATAGCACCGGAGCACCCCAAGGAGATGCACTTGGTCTGATGAAGCCTTTGCTCAACAACTCTTGAAGTTGTGCCTTTAACTCTCTTAACTCTGCGGAGCTATTCTATAAGGGGGTATAGAAATGGGGCGAGTACCCGGTTTAAGATCGATACAGAAGTCAATATCCCTATCCGGTGGCATACCAGGAAGATCTGCAGGGAACACATCTAAAAAACTCACGGACTACCGAAACTGACTCAATCGAAGGTACTTGGGTAGTGTCATCATTAAGATGTGCAAGAAAGCTAGACACCCTTACTAACCATCTTCTGAGCACGAATAAGGAGATAATACGCACCGGACTGGAAGTGTAGTCACCCTCCCACACTAACGGATCTGCCCCAGGCTTGGCTAACATCACAGTTTTAGCATTACAATCCAGAATCGCAAAATTCGGAGAAAGCCAAGTCATACCCAGAATTACATCGAAGTCACCCATTTCTAAAATAACCAAGTCTACATAAGTGTTGATCCCCACAAAATTCACCAAACAAGACCTATAGACCTTTTCAACTATCACAGACTCACCACCGGAGTAGAAACACGAATAGGCATGTCAAGTAATTCACAATGTAAATTTAGACCATTAGCAAATGAGGAAGATACATATGAAAACGTGGAGCCAGGGTCAAATAATACAGATGCGATGCAATCACAAACCAAGAGATTACCTGTGATAACAGCATCATCAGACGCCTCCGCTTCAGACCTCCCAGGGAAAGCATAACAGTGGGCCCTATCATTCGTCTGTCCGTCCCCTACCATGTTGTGTAGTAGTGGCTCCGTTTTGCCCATCACCTATGCCGTTTGGATGACCGCCATTACCATCGACCACCACGTCCTCCAGAAAAAACGGCCTCTACCATGACCACCCCTACCTCTAGCTAGTGGGGCTCTGTAACTCTATTTTGGACAATTCCTCCTAATATGTCCAATCTCCCCATATCCATAGCACTCTCTGGAATCGGGCATAGGTCTCTCGGTAGTGTTGACCGTTCTGAGGTGAACCCCCAACTACAGTCTGTAGTGAAGACTGTATTGGTCGAACTGAGTGACCTCCGGAGTTCTATCCTCTAGAGTAGGAACCATTAAACTCACCTCCCCTTTCGAACCCTCTTTGATGTCGGTGTCGTGGTGAAGTCATCTGGCTTCACTCCTTCCACCTCTATCACAAAGTCTACCCCTCTTGGAAAGATGTTGCCGTTGCCGCTACCTGTAAGGCTGAAATCCGCAACTCCGACCTCAACCCCTTCACGAAACGGCGAATCCGTTCTTGTGGACTGAAACAAAGTTGGGTGGCATATCTGGATAGTGCGCGAAATTTAGCCTCATACGCGTTTACTGTCATCCTTCCTTGTTCGACTCAAGAACTCATCCCTCTTTCTATCTCTCAAGTCCTTGGGATATACTTCCATAATAAACAGGGTAGAGAATGATTCCCAAGTCATAGGTGGTGCCTCTGTTGGTTGACACTCGACATGTGGAACGCCACCACATTTTGGCGTTCCCTTGGAACTGATAGCTCATGAACTCGACACCAAACCTCTCTACTATCCCCATCTTGTGTAGTAGCTCATGACAATCAACCAGAAAATCATAAGCATCCTCAGATTCTGCACCCTTGAAGACTGGAGGTTTCAATTTCAAGAACTTACTGAAAAGTTCGTGTTGATCGTTTGTCATGATAGGCCCAGTAGTCAGACGTGGAAATGTGCCTATTCCCAATGATGCATCCATGCGGGGAGTCATAGTAGCCGCATGTCGTATCTCTGAAACCGGAGGTGTTGGTGCAGAAACCACTGGAGGTGCCTGACCCTGATCAGACAACCCGCTAAGATAAGCCAGTACTTGGTTGATCATCTCTGGGGTAGGTTGGGGTGGCATTTCCTCATTCTGCCCTTGTTCATTCTCCCCTTCCTCACCCTCTCTTACCACAATCCTCGGTCGGTGGAGGAGTCACTGCCCTAGTATCAGATGGGCTAGGGGCTCGTCCTCTCCCTCCAGAGGACGTCCTCCCACGACCTCTTCCACGGCCTCTTGCCGCTGTTCCCTCCTCGAGCCACAGCCCCAGTGGCTGGCTCAGTAGTTTCATGTTTCATGTCTTTCCGTTGTCGCTGCTGTGCGGTCGTTGCTCTAGTTCTAACCATCTGAGAAATAGAGTGAAGATGGTCAAATACCAATTTGTATCACCTAGATACTAATTGGACTCAAGTAGTAGCACGAAAGAAAAAATGAAAGAATGGAATTTTCCTAAAGTCTTATAGCCTCTCAAGGAAAAGTAAAGGCGTCCCCCTACCGTTCCTTAAGACTCTATAGACCTGTTCTTGTGTGATGAGACCAATGAACCTAATGCTTGATACCAAGTCTGTCACGACCCAATTCGGGGACGCGACTGGCACCCACATTTACCCTCCTATGTGAGCGAACCAACCCATCTAAACCTTAACATTTCAATATAATATCAACAGAAATAATGCGGAAGACTTAAACTCATAAATAATATAACTCAACTATTATTATCATCCCCAAAATCTGGAAGTCATCATCACAAGAACATCTATGATCAAATTGCTAAACTAAACTATCTAAGACTGTCTAAGAAGCTAAAATTACATAAGAAACTAGTCCATGCCGGAAGTCAAGGCATCAAGACTTATAGAAGACGATCCAGTCCAAGCTAGAAGCGTTAGCTCACCCTGAGATCCGGTATGACGAAATCTGGCCCGAGTTACTGTTGTGTTGAAGTTGATGGAGCGTTTGCTGCATAACACAATAACAAAGATGAAAACATAAAAGTAGGGGGTCAGTACAACCACACGTACTGAGTAGATATCATCGGCTAACTCAGAATAGAAGATAATATATATCAAGAAATATTATAAATCAACTATAAACTCAACATGTAGCAGCAACAAGTATTATAATTGTCAATAAATACCATCAAGTTCATCCATGAGGGCTCAAGCCTCAAATACCACACTCATTTGGGAAATAAGTTCATTATGTTGAGTAGATTAACATCTTTCAAGATTCATTATCTTTCTTCCTCTTGTGTCGGTACGTGACACTCCGATCCCCTACCACTATGTGTCGGTACGTGACACTCCGATCCCCTACATGTGTCGGAACGTGACACTCCGATCCCCTATATGTGTCGGAACGTGACACTCCGATCCCCTATATCTACGTGTCGGTTCGTGACACCCGTCCCACTAATACTATGTGTCGGAACGTGACACTCCGATCCACTAATACTATGTGTCGGAACGTGACACTCCGATCCACTAATACTATGTGTCGGTACGTGACACTCCGATCCACTAAATTCATTCTATCAGTTCATCAAGCCTTCTCTTTACCAAGGCATCATCAATCCCATTACTTTAGTTCATCAAGCCCTCTTTTATACCAAGGCATCATCATAATATCATAGATTAAAGTATTCTTTCAAGATTTGGGATTCAACGGTTTTCATCATGTTTGTTTTATCAAAATCACATAATCATATTCATGCAAGCATACAATTAAGCATATAGAAAGGTTTACAATATCATCAACACATATTATTCACTATTAAGAGTTCACTATGAATATCGTAATATAACCATAACCTACCTCCACCGAAGACTAGTGATCAAGCAAGAAATTCCCAGCTTTGTTTTCTCCCTTGATCGACGCTCTCTCTCTCTTTCTTGTTCTTTCTCTTTTTGTTTTCTTATGTTCAAACTCTCCTTCTTTTTACCCTAATTAAAGTATAATTAAGTGTAAAGGAGGACAATAAAACCCACTAATTAACTTAAGGTTACTCCTTTAACCCCCAAGTAATTAGACCTATTAATTTAACCCTCAATCTTTATAATTAAGGAAAGAATAGTCCAAAACAACCCTAAAACGTGTGGAGAAATCCTATTCTGACTGGGATCTGCGTGACCTGTGACGGGCCGTCGTGCCTGCGACGGTCCGTCACACCGGTCGTCGCAGCCTCCCCAACTTCAGGTGAACTGTGACGGCCCGTCACCCCCCTGTGACGGTCCGTCCTGCACCTCCGTCCTGACGGTCAGAAACTCGTTTCTTATACCAATTCTCAAAAGTTGAAGTGTTTTGCAACGGAAACTCACGACGGTTCGTCGTGGATGTGACGACACGTCCTGCAGTCCGTCACAATTTACAGAGAGTCGATTTTCAGTACCCAATTTCAGAATTCTAAGTATGCTGACACGCTGCACCCTCGACGGGCCGTCGTGACTGTGACGGTCCGTCGCAGTGCCCGTAGTCCCCCCCAGTTTTTCCAGAATTAAAAATCTGCTGCTCAAAACGACTAAACAGGTCGTTACATTTACCAACGAAATCTGCAACACATTTCTTCATGCTACTTCACAAACAGAATTCTCTCAAATCGTGATACTTTTTTTTTTAACTAGGGTGAATTAGATATCAGTATGTATGAGGCTTTTTCATGATCCTCTATTGATGTTCATATACCTTTGGTACATACAATCTACATTGATACCTCAGTACATCATCTCCTCCTTGTTAAAAGCCATCATTTTTTGCGTATGCGTTAACATTTCGCATCAAATCAAGCTTCATCGGATCTTTCTATTGTTGTTTTGAACTTTAGAAACTATTGATGATTCACCCCTATTCATCGTCACTACTCCAACTTCATTTAAATCCAAAAAACAAACTCAAAAGTGTGAAAGTTTGTGCACGTCCTTGGTTAATTCCTTCTTTTCTTTCTCAACAAGGTTGTACTTCCGATAGATAACATTCTCAATGTATCAGCAACAACATTATCCTTTCCGGGTGGTATAGAAAAATCATGGCATAATCCTTGAGTAAATCCAACCATCTTCTCTGTCTGAGATTAAACTATTTATAACTAAACACATACTAAAGACTCTTATGATCGGTCAACATATTTGTTTGAACACCATAAATATATTAGAGCAATAAACTCTAGATCATGAGTTCGGTAATTCATCTTTTGAATGTTAAGTTTCAATACACAACTCAGTCCAACATTTCACGCATCACAATAAACTATAAGGCCTTGTGTTTCGTCTGTCAAGGTGAACAGTAGGGCAATAGTCAAAGTAGTTTTTATTCAAGAATTCCCTTCACACAATCTTCAGAATATTGAAACATTGTTGTTTTCTAAGTCAACTTAGTAAATAGAGATTAAATAGATGAAAACCCTCGACAAACCTCCTATAGTAACAATCCAATCCCAATAAACTATTAATTAAGTCAAAGATATGGTTGTGGGCGAGTTCTGCAATATAACGACCCTAAAAATGAAATAGTGAAACTACAGCGCAATGTGTGTGCATTTGAGTTTAGTGTTAAATTTGGCGGTGTTTGATGTTGTTGTATGTTATACCAATCCGTGGTTGACGTTTTTAATGGTGAGAATTGAAGGTAAGACCCCCCAAGGACCACCGTGAGGGTCTTTAAGGAGGACCATAAGTCTAAACCCGAAGTCCACAATGGAAACCACCAAGTTGGTAGAAACTTGTGAACCACAGATAGTAGATTGACCATCGACTCGTGGTCTTGCTCCATGTGTAAAGAACCCACAAACCACGCCACATACCAAACTATTGGATGCACAACATGAAGCATCAACCTATCTATAGTCTGTTGATGCGGAGCCAACGTTTAACACCTAATTTATTGTGTGGGCTCGACCAAGCTAGGGTTGAATTAGTTAATTCACCCCAAGTCCTAATATGAGTATCAATGATTATTTGAGATATTTAATAGTATGAAAAGCGTTAAAACCTAATTTTTACTTAATTATTTTCAAAACCCCAAAGTTAGAAACCTCTCTTCTCAAAAACTCTCTCTCAAGGAAGCTCCATTAGAGGTGAAGAACTCAAGGTTCCAATTCTTCATGTTTCAAGGAATTTTTGTGGAATCTTAAAGTATAAGGAATGATGATCCTTCATCTAGGGATATAATCCATCCCTAGAGTAAATTTCCAATGTATTCAAGTTTAAGAGAGACACCATTTTTTCTCAATCTCGTAGGTTCCTCCGTCAAACGATTTCGAAGTATTTTTAATGGCATTGTATGATTGAATTAGTGATTTATGATGATTTAAGATGAAAAAATCTGTGAACCCATGATTCCTCTAAATTTTAAATTATTCCTTATGATATGGGTTATTTATCATGAATGAATGTTGATGAATTAGGCCTAAATTGATTTAAATTATTGAATTGTATAATAATCTATCTGTAATCATGGATAGTTATTGTTGTATTGATGTACTGATGTATTGGTGTGTTGAGATTTAAGGCCTTGAAGGAAAATTGTGATCAATCTCTTGTTGAATTAGAGTTGTGAATGTGATGTTAATCCACTTGAAAAGTGGAGGTGCTTATTTACTAGTTATGTGAATGTGAAATCAATGAATTTAAAGTTGTCAAGTCTTGAAGTATATATACATGTGAATTCTATCATAGAATGATCATCCTGTATGGAATGTCAAGGTGTTGTGAATAAAACTATATTCTCACATATACACACACACTCATGAATGAATAATGAATGAAGTTCTATACTGTTTTGAATGAATAAGTGTTAATTGAAAGGATTTTCTCAATTGTTCACTAATTAATGAATGTGGGGTTCAAGATGGTTGACCTCACGCAAGTTTATACTGTATCTAGTAACAATCTTTATATCCCTTTTCAATAAATAAATATTGGATTTGAGATGGATGCTCATAAGTAAGTCGAGGCTGGTGTCTAGTAACAATCTCAATGTATCTTTAGCTTCCCAATGAATGAATGCATATTGGGTTGGAATGATACGCATACGTTAGTTGAGGTAGGTATTTAGTAGCAATCGCTATCCCTTTTAATGAATGGTGAGTTTGAGATGGAAACCCATACGTCAGTTGAGGTGGGGTATTTAGTAACAATATTCTATCCCATAATGAACCAATGTAATGAATGTCAAATACTCAGTAGGGAATAATTCTAAGTACTGAGTGGATAGTGATATGAGATGGAAAATCTCACGTGAGTTGAGACGAGGTTTCTAGTAGTAATCTCTTGAGATGGATGCCCTCATATTGAGGCGGGGTTTCTTGTAGAAATATCCCTATCTCACAAATATGTGCCCACATAAGTCTATGTATTGTGGGTCCACCTAAGATAGAAAGAATGACCCTACATTAGGCAGGTATACCTTATCTAGTGAGGGTGACACTGACATTCCATGATTTGAGCACATGGTCTATGATTATTAGTTTACCCTCACAAACAATGTTAATGAACTATATCTTCTTAACTATGTACTACTTTGTGTGGGTGGTGGAATGGGACGTCATCTATGCATTACACAAGTAGGCATTTGAGAGAGGTCATAGTGTGTTTCTTATAATACTAATTAAATGAATGGCATCTTATAAGGATCCTTTAAAGATGTTGATCTAAAGTCAAATGAATAAATGCGTTCCTGATATAATGAAAGATAATGAATAATGTTTACTCTTAAATTCTTGTGTTCTTAATGTATAGATGCATTCTATACTTGGATAGTATCATGAGATACTTTCTTTTCACGAATTATTGTGTATGAATGTGCCTTGTCGATGATGACTTCAAGGAAGTACTTAGTGTGAGTAGTAGTATGATATGATACTTGCACATTTCACAAGTATTACTTAGATTCGTCATAGATATTGGTCTTAATGTGATTCGTATGATGTTTATTTCTCTTAATTTTTTGTTGTGTAAAGTTAAAGGATGGATAGTAAGTTCACTTTTGGTAAATTTAAATTTGTACCTTGTTGTGGAATACATGAAGTGGAGCCTCAAGGTAAAGGTGTGTGTGTGTGTGTGTATATATATATATATTATATATATATATATATATATATATATATATATACAATTGAGTTCAAATGTGAAAGATGTGACTTGTATGTTTGTTGTGACTTATATTATGCCTCTATATGAAGGCTTGCATCTCTATTCCTTCATGATTTGGTGTGTTCTCAAGGATTCGAGGAAAAAGAACTCGTATATTTAATTTTTTTTATGTAATAGACATTTAGTAGTTTCTTTTTCAATTGTAAAGGGTCATGTCTCCTATGATGTTTTGAAATTGTGTCTAAGATTTCCATGTGATACTTTAGTATTTCGCTTCTTTATAAATGACTTTTTCATTGTTGGTTTTTTTTTAGAATGTTTTAATTCTACACTATTTTTATTATCTTTGTGATGAATGAATGCTAAAAGGCTTGTACCAGACCCCTTCACGGTTAGTACACCGTGTTAGGACTAGGGGGTGCTCTCGGATCGTGACATGAAATCCCTCTATCTTCCGAGTTTCAAATCGGATCCCATCACTAGAAACCATCACGCCTACAAACGCCATATACTCAAGCAAAGCTCACATTTAGATAATTCAACATTCAACTCCCTATCCCTGAGGGTTTCTAGAACCACCCTAAGTTGGCTAGTATGCTCTTCGCCATTCCTTGAATAAATTAAAATTCCATTAATGAATACCGGAACGAACATATCAAGATAATGGTTAAACACTTTGTTCATAAAAAATAAAAAAAGTTGCATGGAGAATTAGTCAAACCAGATGACATGATAAGAAATTTATAATGACTGTAAGGGGTACTGAAAGTTGTCTTAGGGATTTCACTTTATCTTACACTCAACTAATGATAGCCTGATATGAAAATATCTTAAAAAACAAGTGGCACCCTAAAGTTGATCAAGAGGATCATCAATCCTTGAAAGGGATACTTATTCTTTATAGTGATCTTTTGCAATTGGTTGTAATCAATATACATCCTAAGTGAACAGTATTTCTTCCATCATTAATAAGACTGGAGTCCCAAAGATGAGACATTTGGTCGAATGATACATTTATCAGTAAGGTATTTCAACATCTGTTTTAAGTCTTTCAACTCAGTAGAAGCAATTTTATATTGAAGAATAGAGATAGGACGAGTATTATGAAGAATATCAATAACAAAGTCTATCTCTCTTAGGGAGACTCTAGGAAGATAATCTAACAAGACCTTTGGAAGCTCACTCATGACTGGAACTGACTGAATAGGTGGTGTTTCAATATTAGTGTAATTTAACTTGGACAAAGTGATAAATGCACCCCTTGGAACTAACTTTCTCACCATAAGGTACAAAATAAAACGGCCCTCAGGCATTGTCGACTACTCTTCCACTCTTTAAGAGACTAAATAGGAAATTGGAATTTAACTACTCGATATCTACAATCATCTAAGTCAAATTAGCATGAAGTCAATCCATACCTAAAATGAAATCAAATTCAATCATATCTTGCTCAACTACCTCAGCAATAGTGTTCTTGTTATTTATGAAATGAAACAATCACAATAAAATCTCTAATCTAGAATAGACTCACAAGAAGTTGTGGAAACGCTGAAGGTCTTGAGAAGTTGCTCAATATTAATATTAAATTTCATTGAATTATATGTAGTCACGAAAGATAGACTCCCTCCTCGATTAAGCAATGCATATAAATCAAAAGCAAAGACTTTGATCATGCCAATAAACACATTTGGAAAATTTTGTTGCTCTTTTTGAATACTGATAGAATACAGATGATTTGCTCTTCCGCTTGTCCTTCAAGTAGATCCTCTAGGTGCAACTCTACATAGTGTAGCCGCTGAAGTAGATTGAGCTCTATCTCCCTCATTACCTCCATCATCTATGTTCCTAGGGAACTATTTCATGAAGTTACCATTCTTACCACATAAAAGTAACTTGTGGAGCCATCCCGATAGGCTCCTGGATTTTTCCTACCACATACCTATTTGTGCCACACTACCTTGAGACTATGCAGGTCTAACTATGATATTCTGTGAATTTTAATCTTTAAACTCACCTCTGTTCCTTGGTACATATGATCTAGTAGATGAAGGAGCATTTCCATTTGGATTTTGTTGAAAGGATCATTGGTTTGCATTATTCTTTATTTCCCGAAATAATTTCCTGTTTTCTTAGACTTCTTCTTACGGAGCTTGTCCCTATCGCTAAACTTGTCTTCCTCAACTTGTTGCACATGGATCATTACATTTTCTATGTTCATGTCCCATATCAAAATCACATCCTTATCCTCTTTGGTGGACAAATGAGACAACACAAACACAAACAAACTTATCTTGCTCCTCATATCAACAATCAGTTATAGAGAATGATGAGACAATTGGGTGAACTTGAGGTTGTACTCATGCAGACTCATGGATTCCTGCTGAAGAGCGATGAATTCTCTTACCTTCACCTCCCTTAACACATGAGGAAAGAAATGCCCCAAGAAGGCCTCTTCGAACGCAAGCCAGCTCACAATTAGTGCATTCTCAACCGTACTCTTCTTCCATTTATCATACTATGATCTAGCAACACCCTTAAGTTGGTATGCAACTAGTTTAACATGCTAAGCATCTGGAACATGCATCACCTCAAAAACACTCTATAACTCCGCCACAAAGATATCTGGATCCTTAGTAACACTTGAAGTGGTGAAATATTTAGGATTCATCCTTTAAAATTCATGCATTCTTGATATATCAGCCACATCTTTTCAATTCCTCTTTGTTGTCCAGCTTGGTAAACATCCAAATAGCATCCCAAAACTTAGCGTTAGTGATCTCTTTTAGGTTGCATTTCTGGTGCATTAGATACCCCTTGATCTTGGTGATTGGCATACCTCCTAGCGGGACGACCTTGAACAGTACTTCGTGGGGGCATGTAGTGAAATATATTCACACGCACAAATAAGGAAGAAACTTTATAGAGTTAAGATCTATTAGATGAAAGAATGTGAAGTAACTGAGATAGTTCCTAAATGTTTTAGCCTTCAAAATATAGATGTTGTGTGCTTCACACAGATAATAGGGAATAAACAAACACGACTTCAAAGACACCCTATGACTATTAAGATTGGTGCTATATTACCAAGTTTCTCATGCGTCGAGCCTACACCCTGGTTGTGACTGGCACATAAGAAACATTGTTGGCCCCAAGTTAACCCTTAACCTTGCTTAACTCTGAGTGGAAGATTTACTCAACAACATATTAACTCAAAAGTAAAACTATATATAAAAATTTTAAAAAATTGATACTCAGAATATTTTTATTAAAAATTCAGTGGCTAGAAGAGGCAACTCAAGTCTAGAACATCAACAATTAAAGTGAAATAGATTTCTCAAACCTCTATTGTCTATGAAGCCTCTATTAAGTATCATGGACATCCGAAAGCTCCCACGACATCCTAATAATAAAAATAAATGTGTAAACTCAATGTGAAACCCTCTCAAAAGCAAGGAGGCTCACCAATCAAGCTGGAACTGAAATGGATCAATGAAAATTAGTTGTTGATCTTGATTACCTGTATTTGCATCATGAAACCATGCAGTCCAAATGGCATTATTACATTGAATGTACGATGCACTCTAAATATAAGCTTTTAAATAGTAGATTACAAGTCAATTTTTATATAAAAATACAACATCACTCAATTTGGGAGATTCTCTAAGCGACAACCATCACTATGAGATGTATGATTATATAACATCTCGACCGCGCTGCCACAATTGTCCTATACCTTGCAAGAGTATACGTACTCCTCAACTAAGTGCATCCACTATGTTATGCTTAAAAACCAATAAGGAATTATATAAAAAGTATGACCCTTTCTACCTACGTTGGCTACATGGTTTATCAGGACTTTGAGTTTTATGAATTCATCTACATATTAGTGGTCAACACTACTCCAAAAAATGTACCCATTTCATATATATAAAAATATTTCATAATCCTCAAAATTTCAGATTATTACTCAAAAGATTCTCTTAAAAGAGATTATACTTATAACTCTTCATGAACTCATTTGGAAATTAAAGTTTCCTTCTTATTTCAAATGTGAAAACCTTTACTCAGTGGGAATACTTAAGTCTTATATAATCATTTTGAAAAATGAAACTCCACTTCACTTATCCCCATACTCAAGAACAAAAGTCATTAAAACAAGTTTAAAAAGTTTACAGAAGTCTTCTAAATGACTTGAAAGAAATCTCAAGAATTTACTCATAAATTTACCTTGGATTTGAATTATTTATTAAATTGTTATAATCAATGTTATGAAGGATTTCTCAATATTTATGTAACGCTCCGAGCCTACACCCTGGGCGGGAATGGCACCGGTGACCATTTTTGTCCTTGAGTAAAGCCTAGTCTTGGGGTACTTAACTCAGCGAAAGACTATACTCATCTCAGATATAGAAGTAAAAGTAGTCTTATAAATTAACTTAGATAGCTGCCTTGGACAAAATGACACGTATATCTCAACATTTGAACATATGAAATTATAAAATAATAGAGAATCCAAAACTGAATTACTGACTATCTATGAAGTCTCTAAACTGACTGAGATGGATGTTGGGACAGACCCCACAACATCCTAATGAACTAAACTAGTAAAGCAATAAAAAGGATGTCTTTTGGAATGCAAGGAGACTCACCAACTAACTCTAGAGTGGTCTATGGGATAAACGATGTGGTGCTTGATAATCCTAGTTACTTGCGTCTGCATCATGAAACAATGCAAGCCAACTGGCATCAGTACACTAAATGTACGAGTATGTGAGTTGGAATACTATAAAAGGGCTTAAGCTAGACGGGAATAAGATGAACTTACCTTGGGTCTATTCAACTCAAGAATATGTTCAACTCAAAGTATGTATATAAAGCAATTTAAACACATTATATATATGTAAATCTTGTAAAACCATAAAACAACTTAGTTCGTTAAAGAAATGCAATAACAAACTCAACATTGCTTATATGTGAAAGTAATATAACTTTTGTGGGATTTTCTATAACCAACAATCATCACTTGAGCCTAAGTGATGATACAATGTTTTACCTCATGCTACCGTGGACCATGCTATACCTTGCCATCGGTATAGGAACTTTCTCAACATAGTGGATCCACAAGCTTAACTTACGTGATCATCTAAAAAGAATGACCTGTTAATAACCATGATAGCTTCATGGTTTACATGGAGACTTGAGTTAATATGAACTCGCATCCCCACATCGGTGCTCTATACTACTCCCAAAATACACTTTAGCTCATGCTTTTAGCAAAATTTCCTTCCTTTGGGTTGAGATAATTTGCTGAATTTTTTTTAGCTTTAAAACCCTCTTGGAATAAATATTCCCTTTCTACTCAAAAGTGTTTTGGAACTCTTAGTTTCCTCTAAACTCAAATGTCAAACATTTATTAAGTTTTAGGGAATACTTAGTTCTTTTATAGTCTTTTATAGATGAACTCAACTCTTACGCTTTACCTCACTTGAAACTTAAATCCTAGGAAATACTTAGTTCCCTTAGAGCTTTTGAGATTTTAATTCAACTCTTTACTGTTTGCTCAACGTATAACTCGAGACTTAAAACAAAGTTAAAATGATTGGTTAAGACTCTTTCAAAACTCTAAGAAGTTATTTTAATTACATCT